>CM062804.1:17379821-17595365 GCA_031772625.1 Pinus tabuliformis
AAATAAAAGGGGCAAAAGTCGCTTGGAGAAAATAAGTAAAGATCCACTTAGAAGATTGGAGAAAGGTTCCAACAATTCTTTAAGAGGGGAGAGGAGGTCACTTCACTGACATCCTATTCTATTGATCATTTTCTGAATTTTGACTTGGCTCAAGGGTGCCAATGCGAGGGTTCAAGCGAAACTAGACTGATTTTGGTGGACTTTGAGTGCCACCCTAGTTGGTCATTGGGGGAGATCACTTAAGGTCTTCCATTTGTGATTATTGCAGGGTTGGAGCGAGTTTTCTGAAGAAGAAACCCTCGATCTGAATGTTGAATTTCTGAGTAGGGTTATTGTTTGCAGGAGGCCAAATTCTCTACATCAAGGGGCCGAAATTGCTAGTTCAGAAGGAGGTCGATATCATTATTTTCAAGGAGGCAGAATTGCACTTGATTTGAGGTTGAGTTTGTCAAGTCTAGGAAGGACCGAATTGCAAAAGCCATTGATTTTCCAAGAGGGCCGATTCAATATTTAAAGAGGCTGAATTGATTAGTCCAAGAGGAGGCCAAAATTATCATCCTCAAGGGGCCAAATTGTCTTTCTAGATCTTCTTTCTTTGGAGGCCGAGTTTTTTCTTCGTGGATGTTACAGTATTTTGGAAGGTCGAATCTTCTTGTGGCTAGATTTATTATTTTTCATGGGAGGCTGAATAGTGTTGAAACTGAGTTTCACCATTAGAGGTCGAGTTCTTCTGTAAAAGGGGGCTGAAATTAATTGCTAAAGGAGGCTGAATTTCTGGTAAGGTTGTTGTTCTTCGCTGGAGCCAAGTTCCTTTGTTGGAGGCAAAATTCATTGTTGAAGATCTTTTGCCGAGGGGGCCGAATTCGTACCATGAGGAGGGTTGAATTCAGAAGGCCAAAATTGCACTTTCAGGAGGGTCGAATTTATGTTACAGAGGTCGTGCTATCTTATTGATGCCATGTTACTTTATTGAAGGTCGAGTTGTTCTTCTGGGTTGAATTATCATTTACTAGAAGGCCGCATTTTGTTGTTGCTAGGGACGAGTTTCCAATGCCAAGTATTCTTCTGAATTTCATTGCCAGGTTCCTCTCAGAAGTTTCATGTAATTTCAGAAAAGGTTTTCAGATTTCCAAACCGCTTTTGGTGAATGCAATAAAGATTAGATTTGCCCCAAATGGTTTTGGAAAATTTTGTTCATGGTTGTAGCTTTTCTTTATTTGTTTCTAGCTATTAATATACCTTGTTGAAGAATTTTGTAGTTCCTCTAGTACATCTTTGTTATCATTAGTAAAATTCTAAAAAGGAATATTACATGATTTTGTGTTATTCAACACTTCTATTACAATGACATAATCTACATGCCCTAAAAAAATATCTTGGAATGAACTCTCATTAATTTGACTTCTATTGACTTTTGTGTAGCATCGGGAGGTATTCCTGCATGCCAAAGAGGTCTCCAAGTTGACTTAAGAAAATTAAAATTAAAATTTATTTTTGGGGAACAAGTCGGCCTAGTGCGTGGGAGGGTGTGCCCCTTGGGTTAATCACACCCGTTCCATTTGTATATATAGATGATGTGGCATTTCATTTTTATAGCCATGCAAGAACAAGTCTTTTGGAATAGAAAAGGAAGGGAGCCACAACTAGCACCAATGGAGGCCAAGTAAGGAACCGAGATCTATTGGAGGGCGGAAGCAAAGGAGCCACAACAAGAAAGAGGGCCGCAAGCTGTAGGAACACAGGGCCTGCCACAAACCTCAAAGCGGACAAGACGAGGCCTGTTGGATGCTAACCATAACAGGGAAAGAAGGTTGTGGATAGCCCTAAAAAATTTGTTGTTGAATGTTGAAGGTGGTCATGGTTTGACTGGTGATTTGACTTGGATTATGGGCACAAATTTCTAGACAAAAATTGTAGATTTTGTAAACCTTCCTAAAGAATAATTTCTCCTAAAGAAAAGTTGTTGGGTTTTCTCTTAAGTTGCACGAAACGCCGAAACATTTCAGAGTTTCCGAAATGAGTATGTTTAGAAACGCCACCTCCCAATAATGGAAATGTCCACTGAAACGTCAGCCGACATGTCATATATATATATATATAAATTATTGAATACACATTATCTTGCAAGTATACACATAAGTGACAATTTAGAAGAAAAACAAGTAATATTACCCTCAAGATGATTACATGATGGTTGAGTTTCAGCCAACTTTCGGAGTTTCGGGTACGGGTACGGCCCGAATCGGTTCCAGAAGTTTCATGCAACATATATATATATCTATAAATTATTGAATAACACATTATCTTGCAAGGAAAAAAAGAATATGACACATAAGTGACAATTTAGAAGGAAAAACAAGTATATATTAACTCTCATAGATGATTACATGATGGTTGAGTTTCAGCCAACTTTCGGAGTTTCGGGTACGGGTACGGCCCGAAACGTCGGGTTCCTAGAAGTTTCATGCAACATAGGTTTTCTCCCAAGGTAGGGTTTCCAAGGGCAAAAATATTGTCTCTATTGTGCATGGTTGTCTTTCTATGATCTTTACCATTTCTGCTGCAATTACTATTGAGATTTTCTGTGTATAATTGCTCAATGATATTAGTGACATGGGATAAATTGTTTGAAGATCATTAGGTAGAAATTATCATATCAAAAAATAGTTTTCTACTGCTCACCTTGTAGAAAATTCAACATATCATATCATTGTTGAAACAACGACCATTGAAGTCAACGTAAGAGACAACTGCTCAATAGCTTGGATGTTTTTAGATCTCTTAACAAATGGTGCCAAGTCTCAGAATGAAAGATGTTAGTTTTTTGTAGCATCGAAGGTGTTCTAGTCTCAACTTTGGTTAGAGAGGCTAAACAACACAAGATCTCCAAAACCCAAAAAAGGTTTTGGGAGAAAACACCCAGAGACAACTCAATTAAATTAATTAATTGATAATAAAAAATGCCTAAGTCTAACTTAGGAAAATCGATTAATTAAAGAGAATTAATTGAGAAAATTGAGAATGCTCTAGAAACTCACACGGATTGAGTTTGAGATGATCTTAGCCATTGATGGAGATCTAATCATGGTCGTTGGTTCACCAATGAGAGATTATAAGAGCAGAACACTTGGATCGAGATATACACACCAGTATTGCGAGATCTTTGGCAAATCGAGCTACCCAGTTGCAGAGATCAAGCAAGGGAGAGAAGTTTGAGCTAGAAGGAAGGCAGGAGTGAGATTGAGGGAGCAACAATGGAGTATTCCAACAAAGATTCCCAACAGCAGAGCAACAAAACGGGAGGCCAAAATATTTCCGTCGAAAGGCTGAATAGCCAGTGCAAGCAACCAGAAACCCAGTACAAGTTGTCGAAAGAGAGTTTACAGTGTTGTTGGAGGTCAGATTGAGCTCCAAAAGGCCAAGTGAATTTCTTCCAGTAGAGGGAGGTAGGATGACTCACTTGAAGCCAAGCTAGCAGAGTATACAATTTTCCCAAGCCAGGTAGTGCGAATTCATGGAGGCTGAGTTTCTCAATTGTGTTCGAGCAAGTCAGAGGGAGGCTGAGATAATTTGCAGAAGGGAGAAAAAATTTCTCCAAATTATTTTAGTAGAGATTTTGCTAGAGGATTGCCTGTTTGGCATCTAGATTGTACTCAGAATTTTCACTGCTGCATAAAATAATAAAACCCTCATTTGTTGCACCGGTTTTCCCACATTGGGTTTTTCCTGAGACATTTGTCCAAAATAATGATGTCAATTTTATTGTGTGTGTGCATCTATTTTCTCAGTTCCTGTTTTATTTTCCGCAGTATTTTTATGGTGAAGAAATTGGAATGCGATTTATTTGTTATTTTGTCGTAACAAAATAAACTACATAATTAATTAGTTAGAAGATTAAATTCCAGTTGCTGCATTTCAAGGAATTTTCACATGGTATGAGAGCCGGGTTGAAGACAGATCAGTGGCTCAGTGACAAGGGAGAAATTTTGCAACTTCAGACAGAGTCTTTGAGCAAACTTTCAACGTCTGCGCATAGGCTAGAAAGGAGTGCGAATTAGCAGAGGCAGGAGTTCGATTTTCAGTTTGCAAGCGACAAAAAATTCGAAGAGCCTTAGTTACAAAGATGTGGAAGAAGTGGTATTACTGGGAAGCAGTTCCAGTGAGTATATAAAATATTTTGTTGCGCAGATCTGGGCACAGTGATTTTGCAACAGGTTTTGCAGTAGCAAATTAACGCTGGGAAAGGAAGAGAAAAGCACACAGAGGAATTTCTTAGAGGATTTCTAGATCCAGTCCAGGGGAAATCCATAATTTCCAGTAGCAGAAGGCAGTAGCAGCAGGCATAACTGTGCATTCCAGGAGGGAGTGTGAGTTGCAGTGTAGGCAACCAAGTAGGAAAAGGAGGAGATTCTTGTTTATTTTCCCAGTTTTGAGTTTTGCAGAAATGGCCTCAGCAGGACTTCGAGATCAAGATAGGCTAGATGGAGCCTCTAACTATTGTATATAGAAAGCCAGAATGTCTTTCCTGCTAGATGAGCATGGTATGAAGATGTATGCAGAGAGAGTTATAGCCATACCTACAGACCTGCAACAACTAGAGAATTACAATAAAAGATGGCCAAGGCGAAGCGTTGATCCTCGATGGAGTTCGAGATCATATAGTCTCACACTTAGCGGCCAAGAATACGGCCAAAGAAATGTGGGATGCAGTCGCCACGCTTTTCCAGAATCCTTCCGAGAATCGGAAGATGTTCTTGAAAGAAGTTAAGGACAACCAGAATGCATAAGGGTGAAGGCGTCACTCCTTATGTCATAGAATTCAGAATGTCCCAGATGAGCTTGCCGCAGTTGGAGAAGCACCTCAATAGAGTGATCTAGTACGTACAACTCTTAACGGTTTCACCCTAGAGTGGGAAACCTTCGTCCAAGGTATCCAGAGTGGGCAACCTTCGTCCAGGTATCCGGAGTGGGCAACCTTCGTCCAAGGTATCACTAGACGAGATATTCTACTAGGTTGGGATTGATTGTGGGTTGATTTCACATAGGAAAAAATGAGGCTTGCTTTGGTTGAGAGCAATATCAGTGGAAGCAGTAGCAAAGGACTGCAGAGTGTGAAGGATGAGGAGAATGTAGCTCTTGCATCGAAGGGGAAGGCAAAGAAAGGTCCTAGTCAGGGACAAGGCTCAAAGGGAGATGAAAAGAAAAAGAAGGATTTGTTGAAGATCAAGTGCTTCAAATGTAGTGAGTTGGGTCACTACAGTACCTAGTGTCCGAAGAAAAAAAAGGACAAGGAGTAGGCAACAACTTTGGCAAAGATCGATAATTTGTCTTTTAGCTTGGAGGACGTATTCACTTTGTATGCAGCTATACCTCCACGAGAAAGGTGGGGAGACATTGAGCTCTAGACCCCAGAGTTGTAGAGATTTGGGCAGGGTCCATAGGGGGTAGTAGCCATTGTAGTTTTCTCCTCATATGGATCATTACCCTTGCTATAGGGGCCCACAATTTTCAGTAGCAGATGGATCAGTGTTCAAGATGGCACAGTCAGATCTTGAGGGATAGTTGCAGAGCTAGTTGTAGTCGGATGTTGAGGGACGTAGAGCAGTGGCAACGTAGATAGTTACTTAGTGGACAGTGCAGAGGCTAGTTGTAGTCAGAGACTCAGGAGACAGATATAGAGCGAATCCAGTGACCTAGTTGATTTAGAGTTTTGTTCTCAATTGTAGTAGTTGCAGGAGCAACAGTAACATGAGATCAGTAGCAGCAGAGAGTAGTGTTGGCAGCAATATAGGAGTACAGTGTAGTGTCAGCAGTAACGTAGAGCAACGTTGGCAGCAGCACAAGAGTACAGTGCAGTGTTAGTAGTAGCGCAGATGCAGTGTGATTAATCTACAAAGTGGTCGATGAATCAAAGTATGCACAGTAGTTGGTGGGCAGTGGCAGATTGTCACAGATGTCAGACATTAGCAACGTGTGAGCAGATGTTATGAGAAATAGAACACCTTCCTCACTAAGAGGGAGTGTTCTTTTTTTTGTAGCATAAGGCAGGTGTTCTAGTCTCGACTTTGGTCAGAGAGGCTAAGAAACACAAGATCTCCAAAACCAGAAAAGGTTTTGGGAGAAAACACCCAGAGGCAACTCAATTAAATTAATTAATCGATAATTAAAAATGCCCAAGTCTAACTTAGGAAAATCAATTAATTAAAGGGAATTAATTGAAAAAAATGAGAATTCTCTAGAAACTCACATAGATTGAGTTTGAGATGATCTTAGTTATTTATGGAGATCTAATCATGGTTGTTGGTTCACCAACGAGAGCTTATAAGAGTGAGACGCTGGGATGGAGATATACACACCAGTGGTGTGAGTTCCTTGGAAAATCGAGCTACCCAGTTGCAGAGATTGAGCAAGGGAGAGAAGTTCGAGCCAAAAGGCAGGAGTGAGATTGAGGGAGCAACAACAGAGTATTCTAGTGAAGATTCCCAGCAACAGAGCAACAAAACTAGGAGGCTGAATTATTTCTCCAGGAAGACCAAATAGCTAGTGTGAGTAGCCAAAAACCCAATTCGAGTTGCCAAAAGAGAGTTTGCAATGTTGCCAGAGGTTAGGTTGAGCTCCAGAAGGCCAAGCAATTGTTTTCCAATAGCAGAGGGAGGCAGGACGACTCACTTGGAGCCAAGCTAGTAGTTCATACGATTTTTCCAGGCCAAGCATTGCAAATTCATCGAGGTCGAGTTTCTTAGTGTGGTTCAAGTAGGTCAAAGGGAGGCTGACATCATTTGTTGAAGGGAGAAAAAATTTCTCCAAATTATTTTAGCAAAGATTTTGCTAGAGAATTGCTAGTTTGACATGCAGATTTACTCATAATTTTCGTTGTTGTATCTAATAATAAAATCCTCTTGTGCTGCACTAGTTTTCCCACTTTGGGTTTTCTGCGGACATTTGTCCAAAATAACGACGTCAATTCTATTGTTTGTGTGCATCTATTTTCTCAGTCCTTGTTTTATTTTCCACAATATTTTTATGTTGAAGAAATTGCAGTGTGATTTATTCGTTATTTTGTTGTACAAAATAAACTGCATAATTAATCAATTAGAAGAATACATTCTAGTTGCTACATTTCAAGGAATTTTCACAAAAGACAGGTTGGATTGTGTTACAAATCTTCAAAAGGAAGTCATTCCAGAACCAGAGGAGCTGAGGAGAAAGTCATGTATAAGGCTAAGAGAATCTTGGTATATTCCATAAAGGACCACTTGATTCCTCATGTTGTTGCATTGAAGAGGAACTATATGATGCTATATTAGTAGGAAGCTAACCTTGAGAAATCGTCTCCATGATGACTAGATCAAATTTTGTTGTCTCATATCTTATCAAAGATGATCTTGTTACATTGACTCTCAATGGATTCTCTTTCTCATGGGAGACATTTATTCAGGGAATCTATGCACGAGAAAATCTAATCTGCCTATGTTTGATAAGCTATGGGCTGATTGTGTCCAGGAGGAGACTAAATTGTTGTCAAGGAATAACTTGCAGAGTCTGCAGGATGAAGAAGCTCAAGCCCTTGCAACTTATGCAATGAAAAGGAAAGGAAATTAGCATACATCAACAGTTGATGTGTTAATGAAGATCAGATGGGAGATTTCTATGTCTGTAATAGTGTACTATGAAGATGTCTGATGCACAATGTAAACATTGTATATTGGTAATATAAACAATATATACATGAAGTTGCCAAATTATGTGGAACAAAGGAGCATATTGTCATGTGTTGGGGAACACTTTTACACAAGTTTACATAGATCACAATTACACAAACTCAGGCAACTCACAAACTCAAATGGCTCACAACCTCAAACAAAAGCATCATATTATTCATGAGTGGAGGGGTTTTTTTCTATAGAAAGAAAAGACTAATTTATTTCATTTTTTTATAATCATGTAGGATGATTAGGGTTTTGTGCCTTTTTATAGTGGTAAAGGCACCTTTTAGAGGTCTAATTTGTTTCTTAAAGCTCTTGCACTCCCCCTGTCTATCAAGGAGCTTCGAGGAGCTTATGAGAGATTCTCAATAGAGAGGGGGCATCCAGGAGCTCCCGGGCACAATTACCCACTCCAAAACAAATGAAATAGGCTACAAAAATTGTTGAAACTTCACGCCAAAGTACTTGAAATGTATTTGATTTCCTGACAATTTTGGAGTGTTTTGTACATACTCTGAAGCTTCAAGGGTGGATAAATGGTGGGTACGGGTCCCTCAATTTCTGGGAGTCATACCCATGCGATGTTGGTTTTAACTTTTAATGCATGGAAGACGTGTAGGAAGCATCATTATGATGGAAGGATATCTAGCGAAGCTTGTGCTATATCTGGATGTGTTTGATTCGATTTAACCATCATAGAAAATGTCCTATAAAAGTATTGGTGAATGCAAAAACATAAGTCACTTATTTTGTAGGAAAAGAGTAAATAGAAAATCCCCCAAAATGGATAAAAATTGAAAGAGGTATTATAGCAAATTATACTAGAATTTATTATGAATCTGAGTGTATATATATATATATATATATATATATAACTAAACATTAAAAAAAAAGTCATAAAATGGAAAAAAATTAGGGGAATTTTGAAAAATTGAATTATACTTAATTTCATAACTTAAAATGTAAGCATAATGATAGATCATGTTGTTAAGTAACTAATCATATGACGTAATGCCATCATTTTTCAATGAACATTCAAAACACCATCACACCATCCACAAGCAACCCATATTGAGATCCAAAATTCGATTTGATAATCATAAAAGGCAGTTTTACATAGTCCAAATGGTCAAGGAAAATGCTAGAATGCTAAAATTGAGAAAAGGAAATCCAAATAATGGTTTAACATTGAAACCAATATGACATAATCCTAGTAGTAATTTTATCAACCCTAAAAGTAAAAGAGCAAAAGAAAAGAGAGAAGAATGAATGAGACATTGATATTCAGTGTTCAGCCTACTGGTATGTGTGCAATATGCATAAAATTTAGTGTTATTAAATAGTAAAGTTGTAAACTCTTTTGCCTGCTCCATATTATTGTAGATATGTTATAGCCTACCCATCAATGTTAATCTGTTCTTTTAATTGTAACTTTTAAACCTTTACAGTGAACACATACATGGAGAAAAAATAGCATAGCAAACACATACATCATGTACAAATTAAACAACCTGCTTTAACCTAGAAACTCTCAACCAGGGAAACCAACAAATCTTAGAGCTAGACCCCTAATTTTTTCATTGTATTAACTTCACCATTTATAATACATTGTCTAGGATTTTGTGGCATCCAAAACCTTAATCCATTAACCTGGATTAGATTACAACCCTAATTCCTTAACCAAAATTAGATTACAACGGGTTAACAACACCAAAGCAGGCCAAAAGTAGCCTAGTCTTTTCAGGAGATCTCCCTCCAAACCTCTGGGTATGGACCCTGGCTAGGCCCATTGCCACCCACATATGAAGAATACACGAAGATAACTATGAAAAGAACATAACACATTCCCAACGGTACATCCCTTGAAGCAGAAGTTTTTTGGCACTTGACCTTGTGAACAAGTTTTCTATGAACTCCAACCTAACTATTTGGTTGAAGATGTAACAAGTTACAACCCCGAATTAAAAGTTCATGTAATAAAGTTAATAAAGGCAAAAGAATAAGACCGAGGTCATGGGACACTTATTCCAAGCTGAATGTTGGGCAAAACATCCTAATGGGTGCCACTTTTGGTTTATTATGGTTAAGGCAGAGAGGAATGTCTCCAAAAACTACCTAGTGCCTCTCCAAAAGTACTAAAATGTCCGGGTGTGGCTGTCGTGCCTGGGTCCCTGTCTCTGAAATCCTGAGCTCCACTGCCCATGCTATATCCCCATGTCGCAAGTCTGCCTCCATCCAATTGGCTAACACTACCTGTGGTGGATAAGAATGCATGCCCCTCAACACTACCTTCTTCCCATTAGGCCCCATAAACTCCATCTCCAGTGCCCTGTAATCTGTAGTGACACGCCCAAGAGAGTACAACCACTAGACACCCATCACCACGTTGGTGTCTGGCACATTCATCACAAAGAAATGGTCGGTGACTGAATAGTTCCCCATAGTCAAGGTCAGCTTGGGGACATATCTAGTACACTGCATGGTCTGGTTCCCTGACACCAATACTGAGAAGCCCTCAAAGGATTATGTGTGTAGCCCTCTCTGCTCTACCAACTGTGCATCAATAAAGTTGTGGGTGGCCCCACTATCTACTAGAACAGATACTCGCTGCCTCTAAATAGTGCCTCTAATCCGCAATGTCTGTTGACTTCTGTAGCATCGGATGTGCTCTAGCCTTGAGATTTTGTAAAGAGGCTAAGACACATGCATTCTCGAAGACCCAGAAATCGTTTGGGAAAATTCCACCTAGAGATGATTTAATTAAAAATAATTAACTTTTTAAAATGGTTCCCTATGTCTAAAATAAGGAAATCTGGCTAATTAAAGGGTATTAATTAAATGAGGTGTGAATCTTCTAGAAGAAGACGTGGATCAACTCCCAGTTAATCTTAGCCTTTGATTATGATTTAATCTTGGCCATTGGAGCTCCAACAAGAGATTATAAGGAGTTCAATGGACACTTGGAGAACACATCAAATGAGAGATTAGAGATCAAATTTCTCAAGAGTAGCAGCGTTGAGTTGCTGAAGTGAGATCGAGTGATCTTCTTGCAGTGAGGGGCAGGGATAATAGTCTACAGGAGAGTTTTCCAAATCCGGAGAGTGTAAAGCAGAGAAGGCTTAAAGCAGTTCAGAGAGGGAGCGCAGTGCCATGCAGAGGTAGTGTAGAGCTTTAGAGGGAGTTCGAAATCTAGTTGGGAGAGTCGAGATCCAGTAACAAAAGCCGGGGTGTGAGACCAGAAGGCCAGAAGGACGAATTTCCAGATAGCAGGAGATCAACAAAGAAGGTGACGTAGAGCCCAGCCAATGTGATGTAGATTTGTGTAGGATTGACGTAGAAGCGGCGCAGAGGTAGCATGGGGCTAGCCAGCCAATGTTTGATCAATGTCGGATCTCTCAAATCGGTGTGAGATTTTTCTCACTAACTCTTTGCCAACATTTCTCTATATCGGATAGCCAGTTTGGGCATCCAACGATTTGTACTCAAATTTACTACTGCATAATAATTAAAACCCTCAGCTGCTACACTAATTTTCCCACATTAGGTTTTTCCAGGGACATTTGTCCAAAGACAACAGTGTATACGTGTGTGTTTATTTCTCTCTAGTGCAGTATTTAGTTTCCGTAGTATTTTATTTTTTGTACGCTACAGTGTGTGTATTTCAGTATTTTCCATAGAAAATTGCAAGTAACTTGTTCAAGTAATTTAACAAGTAGGTGAAATATTATCAGTTTGTTGCAATAGGATTCGATGTTTTTGAATTTTCAAATGTCAAGTATCTCGGGACTCTTATAAGCGAAGCAATGACACCTCCTGTGGGAATTGTGAAACTCAGGTCTCCCCCTACATCCTGGGGCTCATCCTCCCCTCTAAGGGTCTCATGCTCTGTCTCCTCTGTGAAAATTCCTATACTCAAGGAACCCTACTCAACAAAACTGAATTCACTTCTCCTACTTGATTTTAATATACATTATCAATTTATTTTCTGAATACTGAAGTAAATTGCTTTTGCAGCCTACACTACTTTAAATTTGATTACATGAAACAAAAACTGAGCAAAGAACAAGATACATAGGACACATTTATTTTTGGATAAAATAGTCCCCAGAAAAACTCAATGTGGAAAAACCAGTGCAAGAACTCTGAGGGTTTTATATTATTAAGCAGTGGTTCTGAATACAATGTTGGTTTCCCTCCCGGAAATCCAGTGATAGAGAAAAATATAATGGCGGAAAACTGAGTGAGATTACCTCAATTCACCCGGCAGATTCTGGTTGATCCGACAGCAGAATTGGCTAACCCCGACTGTCTCTATGATGGCCCTGCGTCAGCCTTATAGGCTTTGCGTCAGCCTTACAGGCTCTGCGTCAGCCCTGCATTGTCTCTTCTGCCTCTTGGAACTTCTGCGTCAACCTCTTTTGACTGTTCCTGCAGTTCACCGAAGTTTTTGACTTTTTGTGTGAGGGCAACCTCTGCTCTGCACTGGCCCTTCTAGCTCTGCGTCAAGCCTGCGTGGGCCCAGATTGGCCCAACGTCAGTCCTTCTAACTGCTGCACTGCCTCCACTAATGACTCTCCGCCTCTCTGTCTAGTATTCCCGAACTATCCCTGCCCCTTTGTTGCAGAATGATCACCTAGTTTGAATTTCTCAACTTCCTAGCCCCAGAAATGGAACTCCAAATCAATTCATTCTCTCTGTGTGTCTTTCTAAATGAACCCCCAACCTCCTTCTTATACTTTTCTCATTGAGACTTCAACGACTGAGATTAGGTATCTAATCAACGACTAAGATTAAAACTTTACTTGATCCACTTTCTAGAACATTCTCACCCATATTTTGATTAATACCCATTAATACTTTAATTTTCCTAAGTTTAGACTTAGGAACCCCATTAAAAATATTAATTATTTTAATAAAATACAATCTAGGTTGACTTTCACCAAATGATTTCTAGGTTCTTTAGAACTCATGTGCCTTAGCCTCTCCACCAATTTTCATGGCTAGAGCACATCTTATGCTACCAAAAACTAACATCCTCCTTGAGCTCGCTATCTGAAATTACGTCTATGTAATGGGCCTTGCCCTTAGTACATCTGTGGCATGGTGCCCATGGCTCCTGGTAGGTGAAGTGAAGCTTCCTCCTCAGGAGATCTCTCTTGGTCTCATCGTCTATTTTTCCACGCCCTATCCACGCCTTTTGAGGAGGTTTGATGTTCTTACCCTTCTGAGGAAAGGTAGGTCTGGGTGGTGCTCTGGTATTAGGGCCTGCATCCAGCATGTCCCTAGCCTTGGAAATCACATCCTGCAAAGTTGTGGGCTTGCAAGCCCTCACCCACCTAAGCAATGGGTTTGTCAGCCCCTCAACAAACAACATAATCAACCTCACCTTCAAGATATCAAATACCATCACAACCAACCTCTGGAACTTTGCAATGTAAGCCTCTACGTTGCCTCTCTGTGAAAATTTCTGAATCTACACATCAAAAATGCTACTGCAATCATTGGTTTATCATCTCCTACTTGTTTTTACATTCAACAAGTTATTGAATTATTAAAACATTGATGAAAAACACTACTGCAGACTACACTGACATACAGATCATAAACTGAAATAGATATGAGAAAAACACACAAGGGACATCGTTATTTTTGGACAAACGTCCTCGGAAAAACCCAATGCGAGAAAACCGGTGCAACAACTCTGAGGGTTTTCTTTTATTAAGCAATAGCTCTAAATACAACTCTGGATGCCCTCTCGGCTATCTAGTTACAGAGATAAAATATACTGGCAGAAACCTAAGTGATATTACTTAAATTCACATGGCAAAATCCCTCCGATCTGGCAACTAGACTGACTATCTTTGGCTATAACTGCGCTGCCCCTTCACAGTAGTTGCGTGGAGCACTTTGAGACTTTGCGTCAACTCTGCGCTGCCTCCTGGAGCTCTAACGTCAACCTTCTCAGCTGATCCTGCTGCTCCCCAGCTGAATTCAGACTTCTGCAGGAGGACATTGATTCTCTGCGCTGGCATTGCGTCAAGCACTGAGTGGGCCCTCTTGGCCCAACGTCAGCCTCCCTGGTCCGCACTACCTCCTCTGCCTTATCTCTACCTCTCTCTTCTGTGTATTCCGGGTCCCGGAGAAGATCCTCCAACCCCAACTATCCATGCCCCTCTGTTGCAACTTAGATCAACTGTTCGATTTTCTCAACAAACCACGCCCCAGAAAAATCGAACTAACAGATCAATTTGGTGTATCTCCAACTGACATTCAAGCCTCCTCTTATACTTTTCTTGTTGATGAATCAACGACTAATATTAAAACAGACTTGATCCTCGTCACTTAGAAGTTTCCCACCCATATTCTTATTAATATTTTTATTTTCCTATGTTTAGACTTAGGAACCCTTTAAAAATATTAATTATTTTAATAACTCCTCATCCGGGTGGAATTTCTCCAAATGATTTCTAGGTCTTGGAGATCTCATGTGTTCTAGCCCCTCTACAAAATTTCGGAGCTAGAGCACATTCGATGCTACCCAAAGTCAACACTCCCTCTTACCGAGGAATGTGCTCTAGTAATACTTCTCAACAGAAGTATTACACTGATCCACTGCATCAGTCCTCTGTGCTGTTGATACTTGGCCTGCTGCCATTCATCCACTGCAATGCTGCATCCTGTGCTGCTTCCCATGACTCTGCCACTATCACTGCTACATCTATATTGCACCTCCCTCTCAAAATGCTACATCATGTTGCCCATAGCACTGCCATTGCTAATTGCTGCACTGCAACTCAGTTACTGAGAAGTAAGTAACTGAAACTTCACCCAAAAACTGACATGTTGGTCAGTATGGATGCCTCGTGATGCTGAAGCTACCTCTGCTGCTAATCTGTGCGGACCCTCTGCTGCTACTGCACTGCTGCAATTTGCTCTGTGCCTCTCGCACTGCTACAACATCCACTGCGCTGCTTCAGACTTAGGCACTCTAGCTCTGCCATTGTTGCTCTATCACACCTCACACCAACCGACCCCCGTCATTTCGATACTGTCGTTAAGGGCTCTTGTAGCTGTATGTGATCCAAGAGTTTGGGCACCTCAAGGATCTTGCCCTTTGTCATGTAGTCCTCCAACTACAACTCAATGTCGCCCCACCTCTTCTCTAGAGGTGCATAAGCACTCATGGCGCAATCGTCATCCTCGCCTTCTTTGTCAGCTTTCGCTAGAGTAGCCTTCGAGTCAAAAGCCTCTTCCTTTCCCTTCTTCCGGGGGCACTAATCCAGGAGCATCTCATCAGATCAGTACACAGGTTCAATGTCGTCGTCAACATTTAGTCCGATGTTATTCAACTTCGACAATGTTGGTTATGGATCAGGTTGTTCAGGTGATGTCTATGGTTTTTCATGGTGTTCAGTTGATATGGTGTTATACTTGGTTGTCGACAAGTGTTCATCATCAGTTCCGCCAGGGTTGATCATCGACATGGGTGTGTCGTCCATTGCAGGGGTTTGATATGGGTTCGTTGTCATTTGCTCATTGAAGATAGGAGAGTGGTTTTGGGTTTTTGAATGCAGGTTCTGGAGGTTATAGTCGATTTTGTTTTCAGTGTAACAGGAGCATCCGGAGTCGGAATTGGGAACCGTGACAGGCATTGGAAAGATGGTTCAGAGAGCTATCTTTTGACAGTGACCAAAAGTGCCTGCGTGCACATTTAGCTTGGTCAATTTTCTGTGTAATCGACCTCCTCGGTTTCAATCCTAATAAAGCGATCGCCCATCTTGAAAGCGGACCCAGAGATGTAGTCCATCAGGGATGAACTTCGTAATCAATTTTGTTGTCTGGTATCGCCATGTTTTGTTGTTTTCACTTCTGTTTTGCATCCTACTTATATTTTATCAACTGTCGTAAAGTCATTCTTCCCAAGCAGTTCTCACGATTTCAACACTTTCAGTTAACATTCTATTCATTAATGGCATAATCAATTCTACTTCAGTTTAAGCATATGATCATTTCAGATCAGGCATTAAGTGGCGAAATGTCCTAGTTCACCACACCTGAAGCATCTGACCTTGGATATCTCCTTTTTCTTCCTTTTTTGTTGCCCATGCTGTCCCGATGATGCGAGAGCTGCATCCTCCTCCTCCTCGTTCTTGACCCGAGCTCCTCTACTGCTACTCCCTGCCTTGGTCAGCCTCCTGATCTTTTCCTGTCGAAGAATTGCCCACATCTCCTCCCAACTGGGGAGAGAAGCTCTGCCCAAGATACTACGGACAAACGTTTCCTAGTCTTCGGTGACTGCATCAGGGCAATCCTGACCATTAACTCAGGATCTGGTGTAGACTCCACGGAAGTCAGCTGGTCTCGAATCCCTTGAAACCTAAGAAGGGAGGGATCGATCTCTTCTCCCTTCTGCATCTGGTACAATTTGAGCTGATTCTCCAATAGCATCTTCTGTTGAACGGAAGTCCCCTAGTACAAGGTGGTTAGCGTCTCCCACATCTCCCTTGTTTTTTCCTTTTCAGCAGTGTGTGGGACCACATGATCTTTGACCTCGTCTAGGATCATGCATTTAGCCTTTGCCTAGGCCTCCTCGTACTTCTTCAGCGGATCAACGTCGACTGGAACAACAACTACCTTTAAGGCATAGTCCTTGATGTGATTCTTGTCTAGGACTCCCAGGATCTTGGCCTTCCAGATGACAAAATTAGATGCTCCATCCAATCTGTCCTGATCCCTCATTCCATTTACAACCATCTCTGCTCAACAAATATAAGACTGGTTTTCTCCTCTCTCTCCTGCTGTTAATCCAGCAAGACTCGGATCTAGATTTCTTCGACGCTAGAAATCCTCTAAGCAACAAGCTCCTTTAGACTCCCTTTGAGTCCTGATTTCCTTCACGGAAATCCTCCGGCCAAATTTCGAATCACTCCTCTCCATTCCTCCTTTTCTGTTGTAACCCGGATCTGGATTTCTTTGGCTAGAAATCTATCAAGGTAGTGACTCCCCCTACCTCAGCTTTGTCTCCACAGACACTGTTTTGCAAACAACGTCCCACCAGCTCCACTGATCGAATCTGCTCTGCTCCTCCAACCTCGACAACTAATTGATTTGAGCCTCTCAGGCTCTGTGCTGGCCCAGAGAGTTGACACAGTCACTGCATGAGCTCCTCTCGGGTACTGCGTCACCCTCTACAGGCTCGAAATGCTGATGCAGGCACTGTGTGAGCCTCTGCGTCACTCCTTCAGCTGCTCCTCTGCCTCTGAAACAACGCTGTCACTCGGGACAACTGCTTCTCTGCAGCAAATTCACTGGATCTCCCAGTTGATGTCTTCAGTGTCCTATGATCTGCAATGCTCTGATACCATGTGAAAATTTCTGAATCTACACATCAGAAATCCTACTGCAATCACTGGTTTATCATCTCCTACTTGTTTTTACATTCAACAAGTTATTTAATTATTTAAACACTGATGAAAAACACTACTGCAGACTACACTGACATACAGATCATAAACTGAAATAGATATGAGACAAACACACAAGGGACACCGTTATTTTTGGACAAACATCCCCGGAAAAACCCAATGCGGGAAAACCAGTGCAGCAGCTCTGAGGGTTTTCTATTATTAAGCAGTAGTTCTGAATACAACTCTGGATGCCCTCTCGGCTATCCAGTTACAGAGATAAAATATACTGGCAAAAACCTAAGTGAGATTACCTCACTTCACCTGGCAAAATCCCTCCAATCCGACAACTAGACTATTTCTGGTTACAACTGTGCTGCCCCTTCACAGTAGCTGCGTGGGCTTGCATGGAGCACTCTAAGACTTTGCGTCAGCTCTGCGCTGCCTCCTCTGCTTCGTGGAGCTCTGACGTCAGCCTTCTCGGTTGATCCCACTGCTCCCCAAATGAATTCATACTTCTTCAGGAGGACATTGATCCTCTGCGCTGGCACTTCGTGGGCCCTCCTGGCCCAACGTCAACCTCCCTGGCCTGCGCTGCCTCCTTTGGCTTATCTCTGCCTCTCTCTGCTATGTATTCGGGGTCCCGGAGAAGATCCTCCAACCCCAACTATCCCTGCTCCTCTCCTGCAACTCAGATCACTTGTTTGATTTTCTCAGCAAACCATGCCCCAAAAAAATCGAACTGACTGATCAATTTGATGCATCTCCAACTGACCCTCAAGCCTCCTCTTATACTTTTCCTGTTTTTTTTTTTCCACTGGAAAAATCCGTAATTTTCATTAATTATAGAGAAAATTACATATTGTAAATGCTTTTGCATATGCTGTAATCTGAGTCTATCATGAGAGACTCTGAGCTGATTAGATACACCACGCAGGGTAATCTGTCTAACAAACAAAAACAACTGTTTATATACTGTTATATATTTGATTACGCCTGTACATAGGCCTCGCAGGACCCCTTCCAGTATGATATCTCATATATATAATATCAAAAAAGTTTCAAAAATTTGAGTTTTTATAGTTCTTTACAAAAACATTTGTAGATCAGGGACTAGGGTCCCCTTGATAATGCTGATCTATATACGGCCGATGAAAATAACGAAATTCATCAGCCCCCCTCTGCTCTTGTATCACCCATTCTCCTCTGGGTAATGACGCGGCCTCCTTGGATAGTTGGTCAGCGCTGCTGTTATGCTCCCTGTAAATGTGATTACAAGAGATATTGTTAAATTCCGCCTTGAATATATTCACTTCGTTTAATATAATGCTGAGTGTGTGTATGTGGCAAGCAGATGTGCTATTGAACCAGTTGACAATAATCTTTGAGTGCCCAAATATATTTAAATTGTAGCACTAATGTCCCAAGGAGAAATGCAATAGGTGACGGAGGGTAATGAGTTCCGCGTAATTGTTGGTGCCAGCTCCTAATCCCATCTTTACTTTGTAAAAATGATGTTCATTTATGAAGAGAATGAAGCCACCTCCACAGCCCTGTTGATTTGCAGCCCCATCAAAGAAGGCCCAAGGGGTAGCTTTGTCAATGCTGGGGGGTGGGTGAGTGCGGCGCTCTCTAGGAGGTATAGGATCCGGAAATTCATGATATGCAGAGATAATTCCAGCCTCCATGTGTGGCCAGCACACAGATTTGTTATCAAATATGTTTCGGTTGCGTGCCTGCCAGACAGACCAGCTGACAAGCAAGGGAAGGCACTGGAGTTTTGTCCCCTTGTGTCTTCCAGACCAATCCTCCCATGCGCTGTTAAGATCATTACCAGACCATAACTCCGTGAAACCGATAGATGAGGATATGTTCCGCCAGAGAGCTTGTGTAGCCGTGCAGAGTAAGAAGATATGTTCCGTGGATTCTGATTCGCGTTTGCACAGTATGCACCAGGTTGGTCCAAAAATAGCTTTGTGAGTAAGATGCTCCCCCGTGGACACTATGTCTTTAAGAATGCACCAGAAGAAAAGTCGAGTGCGCGGGGGTGCAGTAAGCTTCCAAATGTGACTCCACCAATTCAAGATCTGTTCTGGTTTTTTGTGATGTATCAGTGTGCTATAACCTGACTTTGGCGAATATATACCATTGTCTGCCAGACTCCAAACTAATTCATCAGGCTCCTCTTTTATCCTGATGTGGGATTCCAATAGTGCTTGGACATAATCGTTCCATTCCTGGTGCCATCAGGGAGGAAGGTCAATATGCTGTGCCGATTTCCAAGCTTGAGAAAATATATTCAAATTTTGTTGATCAGCAATGTGCGAGAAAAACTTGATCTCATGTGCATGTAGATATGCGATGAGGTCTCTGGATAGTATGTGTCTTCCTCCACAGCCAATCCACGGATCCAGCCCGATCCTGCCCAGGGAGCCATCATTAATTTGCCACGCCAGGTTGTCTCTTATATGGGGTAGGGAGTGGAGCAATGCCTTCCATACCGATGAGCTACCCATCGACGACCATGTGGGAAGGCGCGCCCAGTCCAACAGGTTTTGTGGCCAGATTTATTTATGGTATGAGATGTGAATCCATAGATTTTGACCTGTCAACAATGTCCATCCCATTTTGGCAGCTAAGGCTTGGGCAAAAAGGGGGAGATCTTTCAGTCCCCAACCTCCCCATTTCTTTGGCAATGCAATTTTTTGCCAACTGATCCATGCAAATAATCTTTTATCCTGATTCCCGTTCCAGAGGTATCTGTTACATAATTGTTTCAATCGAGATAGAATATTCCTGGGAATCCATGCAAGTGCCATCCAGTAAACCGGAGTAGCTTCCAGGACCGATTTGATAAGCACCAATCTGCCCACCCTGGATAAATATCTATGACTCCAGATGGATAGTTTCTTCTCCAGTTTTGTAACCAGCCAGACCCAATCTGCGATTCTGTGGCAAGTAGGTTTAAGCCAATAACCCAGATATTTGAGACCTCTATCCAAGGGGTGGATACTGTAGGGAAAGACCTGGTGTGCAAATTGGGATTCATGAACAGAGGTACGAGTAAAGGTTATGGTGGATTTGGATTGGTTGGCAAGCATTCCAGTAGCGGACGAGAAGAGAAGGAGAATCTTGGAAAAAGATCTGGAATCCTGAATGCTGCCATCAAGAAAAATAAGCACATCATCCACAAATAGGAGATGTGTGAGGAAACAGTCCTCTGTGATCTTGAGTCCACAGATATCTCCATCCCTTTTGGCAGATGCAATCAAACGACTAAGACCCTCCATGACAATTAGAAATAGAAGTGGGGATAAAGGGCAGCCCTGCCTTAGCCCCCTTTCAGAGTGAAAGAAATGTGAGGTCGAGCCATTGATGAGGACACTGAAGGAGGGTGTGGTGATGCAGGCCATAATCCAAGTGATGTAATTGTGAGGGAAACCCAAATGAGTCAGCAACATCTTAATATAAAGCCAGCTGACCCGGTCAAAAGCTTTGGATAAGTCAATCTTGAGGATGATGCTTTTTAGATGCTTGGTCCAGATGGAGTGGATGGCCTCCTGTGCCGAACCTATGGCTTCGTGTATCTGTCTGGATTCGAGAAAGGCGAATTGTTGAGGAGCAATATGTCTGGAGAGGATCGGCCTGAGTCGATTTTCGATTATCTTAGAGATAATCTTATATAGGCAGTTGCATAAGGAAATGGGCCTATAATCATCAAAAGAGAAAGGGGCATCGGACTTTGGTATGAGGGTGATGAAGGTCGAGTTGATGGCATGGTATAAGGAACCCGAAATTCTGCTTTCCTCCACTACTTTCAATAAGTCCTGCCCCAGCAGCTCATAAAATGCCAGGTAGAATTCAATGGTCCATCCATTCGGGCCAGGGCTCTTATCTTTTTTGAACCATTTTAACGTGCCTTCGAGTTCACCCGAGTTGACAGGTGCGAAGAGCTCTTCTGCTTCATCCTCATTGACAAACCTTGGAAAGCGTCCTGCCACATTTATAATATCAGGAAGATTTGCTTCGCGGGGGCTTTTGTAAAGGTTCCTGAAATGTGAGGTACCAAGGTGGGCTAGTTTGTTGAAGGTATCGGCCAAGCCTCCCTCAGGCATGGGAAGGTTCCAAATGGTGTTAGATACCTTTCGTCCCTTGGCATGGTTTTGAAAGAACCTCGTATTATCATCCCCAACTTTTAACCATATAGCTCTACTCCTTAGCCTCTAGGATTCCTCGCGCTCCTTTAGGATGTTGGCCTTCTGATTTTCAAGCTCAATCAGTTGGATCTTTTCCTCTGCAGAAATGAATCCCAAACTTCGATCATCAAGTAAAGAGCTCAGCTCAGCTTCAATATTAGTGAGTTGTGAGGTTTCCCGTGAATGTTTCTCCCTGGCCCATTTAATAGAGAGGTGTTTAATCTCAGAGAGATTGTTGCAAAACCCTTTTGCGAAGGACTCTGCTCGGTTGATAGGGTTTGCAATCCAGAGGTCGGAGACCATCTTGATGTTGGAAGGGTCACTCAGCCAGACATGGTTGAATTTGAATGGGGATTTCGGCTTTTTGAAAGGCCCTTGGATTTCCAGATAAATGGGTGAGTGGTCCGATACACCCCCCGTACCCACCCATTGCCTGTAGTGATGCAGCTGCTGTAGGAGAGGTCCTTTCATTAAGAATCTGCCAAGTCTACGAGCTAGTGCTGCCTCACCCACCCTTCTGTTCCTCCAGGTGGGTAGCGGTTTTTGCATGGGGACATCGATAAAATTGGACTATTCCATCAGATTAATCATATGGTCAGTGATAGCGTCAATTTGAGCCACAGACCCCCATGATTCTCTGAACCCCAGAGAAAAATTTAGGTCCCCTCCAATAATAGTATGTTCAGAGTCCAGAAGGGAGAGGTTTAGTAGACACTGCCAAAATTGTTCCTTTTGATGACAGGGTCCATACACATTCACAATCCTAAGAATCATACCAAGATCAGTAGAGAAAATATCCAGTCCCAAGTATCCCCATCCCCCCCAAGAAGCATCAACCCGAATTGTTCGAGGGTTGTATCCTATAGCCAGATCCCCAGACCTCCCAGCAACATCTAGGGCAACAAAAGTCTAGCTCGGGATCATAGATTGAAGTGTATGGGAGATTTGATCAGCCATACCCAGAGTTTCTTGAAGTAAAATTATGTCAATCGGTTCGGTCTCGATGAGTCGCCTCAAGGCTAGTTTCTTAGAGGCACTAGCCAAACCCCTGTAGTTAAAAGACAAACACTTCATGGAGGGACACTGCGCGTGGTATGTCCTGCTCTAAGGACCCCGTCAATAGTAGATTGGCGACTGGAAGAGACCTCCGCCCCAGCCCTCCTGATAGCCTTGGAGAGATCTGACTTCCTACCCCTGGATGATAGGGGGATGGCACCAGGCATCAAAAGACCTAGACTAGTCTGACGGACCAGGAGTTCCTTGGTGTGGGCCTGGAACGAAGGAGATATTGGTGAGGGGGTGATAACCCAGAGGATGACGGAGATACAAAGGATGTGGAAGGAACGGATAATGAGGGGGCGGTAGTGACAATGAGCGGAGGAGTAGACATGATACATTGAGCCATAGAAGTCTGAACCGGTGAGGCTACCGCATAAGAGGTAAAATCAAAAGATGAGAGAGGAGGGTTCAGAGAGGTACTCGAAGCAATCGTGGCTTCTGCGGCAGAGCGAGCCCTGGTCATTGGTGGGGAGGGTTGTCTAGTTCCTCGGTCCACTGTCTTTGAGATTGGAGGGATAACCGCTGGTGCTGGACCCGAGGGCGAGGGGCGCGAACCGACCAGAGAATTTACCTTGGAAGGTGCAGGCGTGATTTTAGGTGAGTCCTCTGTTCTCCGATTGAGAGGGCAATCTTTGAAGAGATGCCCTACCTTGTGACATCGTCTGCAGCGAAATGGCACCCCTTCGTAATCCAAGGTCTGGACTCTGATGTACTTTCCCCACTGTAGAGTAATCTTTTCCTCCAAGCCCTCACGGGTATCCAAGTGGACCAAGATGCGTGTGAGGGTTCTGTTTTTGGACTCCACAAAGGTACGGTCATGATCTAAGTAAGTGCCTAGGGCATTGCCAATCCTGATAAAAACCTCCTCACTCCAGAACTGTAGTGGAAGTCCTGGCAAGCGCACCCAAAGCGGACCTACCCCAATTTGTTCACGTTCAGGGTCGAATAAAGGGCTCCACCGTTTGAGAAGGACCGGGGCCATCTCAATGTGCCAGTACCTGGCCAGTACCAAATCCGTGTAGTTTTCCTTTGCAAAATGCAGGGAGAACCAACCCCTGGGCAAGACATGAACCTTTGGTAGCTCCTTCAGTAACCCTCCCCAAATCTCCTTAACCCACTGAGACAGCCTGTTGGCTGAATACGCTCGACCACGCACATGTCCAACCAGCATCGTGCATGCCATGATAGCAAATTCACCAATAGCCGAGGTCTCGCCAAATCTGATGGTGATATCCTTTGAGGTCGCCTTGACGCACTTAGTCTTCCTTTTGCTGGTGCGAGGAGCCGATGGGTGGTCCACCAGAGGGTTTGGGATGCCTTCCGGAGGGTTTTGTTTTGCCGGTCTAACCTTAACCACGGGGGTCTCGAAACAGCCAAATGGTCGAGCTCCCGAGCAGGGGGGTTGATGGGCTGCTGCGGTAATCGGGATGTCAACAGAGGGAACAGTAAAGAAAGATGAATGAGGGTCAAAAGAGGGCGAGGGGGGAGTGTGCGAGGATAAGATGTGGAGGGTGCCCGGAGACAGAGGAGCGACTTTGAAGCCCGGAGAATCCACAGAATGCGACCCGGAGGGTGGGGGAGCCGAGCAATGCTGAGGAAAGGAGACGACAGGCGAGGACAAAGGCGGTTCCGGGACAGACAGCGAAATAGCGGAGTCAAGTGGCAGGGTGCGGGAGAAACTAGGGTTTCCAAAAATAACGCGATCCGGGAAAGGCTCCTCGGAATAATCCACTGCTTCAACCTCCATATTGTCCCCCATATTGCAGCGAGAGGTCTATAACTGAAAGCGACGGGTGTGCGGACGGAAACGGTAGTGTAAATAGAGCGCGGCGCCGGAACAGAGATGTCTGTCTGCAGTAACTGTAACAACCCTAGGGTTTTACCCTAGCCCCGTACGAACAGCTTCCATCTGGAGCTCTCTCTTTTCATATAATTAACCATATTATATCTTATACTTTTCCTGTTGATGAATCAACGACCGAGATTAAGTCCCTAATCAAAGGTTAAGATTAAAACAGACTTGATCCTCGTCACTTAGAAGTTTCTCACCCATATTCTTATTAATACCCTTAATATTTTTATTTTCCTAAGTTTAGACTTAGGAACCCATTAAAAATATTAATTATTTTAATCAGTGTTGTTAAAAGCGCGATTAAATCGCACTTTTTTCCCTAAGCCGATTTAATCACGCGTTTTATGGGAAAAAAGAGCTAAATTTTTTTTGCCGATTTTTTCGAAAAAAGCGCGCTTTTTTCTGAAAAAAGCGCTGGGTTGCCAGGACAGCACGATTTTATAAATTTTTTTTTGGTTTTTCATTTGGTCATTTGGGTTTTTTCATGCAATTTTTTTGGAAAGAAACAAATAATTTTTGAGTGGGGCAACTTAATGATCAATTCTAGGCCCTAGTATGGATATGTTATTCATGGTAATGTTAAATTCTTAAAGTAAAAGTGACATTCTCCTTAATCTTCATTTTCATCCTTTTACTTAAATTTTTAACATTACCATGAAATGACTCAGGATGTTTGACAGTGGTTCCAGCCTCATTGGATTTCATATGGAGAAAGTAGAATTTTAGATTTCATTTAAAATCCAGCAGACTTATCAGTTTTTCAGGATTTCAGGATTGGGAGATTGTAATGTTTCCAGGTGACACCACCTGCTCGGGCTACCCCTGCCACCAGTAGAGGACGTGGTCTACCTCCTATAGCTCCTACTTCTAGTTCTTCAGCTTCTAGAGCACATCAGACTCCACTGCCATCTCCACCAGCACAGGCACCAGCATCTACATCTAGAGGGAAAGGGAAACCTGTGGCATTTTCTCGCAAGAGGGGCAGAGGAAATCAATAGGATTAGACCTCATTTTATTGTATATGACATTATGACATGATGAGATACATTATCATATTTTTTGTTGATATTTTGAGGCTGAGTTGGGACTCAGGAGTCAGGACTTACTATTCAGGACATGATTCAATGTTATGTGTGATTTTAGCGCTAGAAATGATATTAAACATCTTATATATTAGTTTTTTTATCATATTTATGTGTCAATGTATTTATTTTATGTTGTAGATGGTTTAGATATTAAAAAAATTGAAAAAAAATGAAAAAAAAATGAATTTTTTTGCTTTTTTCCGCTTTTTTCCCGCTTTTTCCGATTTTTTCCGCTTTATTCCCGGCGCCGATTTAATCCCGCTCGCGCTTTTCACAACATTGATTTTAATAACTCCTCATCCGGGTGGAATTTCTCCAAACGATTTCTGGGTCTTGGAGATCTCATGTGTTCTAGCCCTTCCAAAAAATTTCAGAGCTAGAGCACATCCTATGCTACCCAAAATCAACACTCTCTGTCTCAACTGTGCCAACTCCCTGAAGTGCAACTCTGGGTCCTTCCTGTCAAATCACTCTATAAATCTTCGGGTAAACTCTGTGTAGGAAGTAATCGCTACATGTCCCTTAGTAATTGTTCTTTGGTACCACCACTCCTGTGCATCTCCATCAAAGTGTAAGGTGGCAAATTTAATTGCATTTGCCTCCCTCATAGGTTTCAAGTGGAAGTAGGTGTCTAGCTTCTGAACCCAAGCCCTAACAGAACTCCTGGCTGACCCATCGAAGTTGGGGAGTGTTATCTTCCCCACTGTCTTCTGCAAATTCTGGTTCTACTATCCTCCCTTGTGTGATGACCCAACTCCATCTTTGTGCTTCTCTTTCAGGTGGCGGAACTCCCTGAAAGACATGGCCGTTTTGATCTTGGGGTCTAATGCATCATGCTTATCAACCCCCTTTGAAAAGGATCTCAATATTCTGTGAATGAATTAGGTTGGCCCGATGGCCCGTCTACAAATTGGGGCATAGTGGGATGGCTAGAATGACTGATTACAGGTGGGGTCTCTGGTCGGTTTATGCATGCATTTGTTTGGCTCCCCTCACTAGTTCGGGATCCACCTTCACCACTGTTGTCCTACCTCCCCTGATTCTGCAAATGCACACTAGCCAGCTACGCTAGCATGTCCATCATGAGATTTTGTTGCCTGCCCAACTCTGCCAATGTCAACTCCTTACACCCCTGTTCAGACCCCTCCACATTCTCTTCATTCTCCATGGTTTCTCCTCCCTAATTATCACACTCTAGCATTTTCTACCTCAGTATCCGAAAAATGATCAGGCCCTTGACCTCTACCATGCCCTCTTTTTCCTTGGCCCCTGCCTTTGTGAAAGACAACACCCCTAAAATGATCCTGCATCACCAGTTCCTATGCTCACAGTTGGCCAAAAACGTGCTATGATACCAACACTGTAATATTCCTAATTGGAAATTAACAGTAATAATAGAACAATGAATTAGGAGCAACAATATAAATTCAAAAACCAAGCGCAGAATTCAGAACACCAGTGAAATAAAGCAGAACAACTGAATCATTTTATTAATTATGGAAATCTGGGTACATAAATGAGTAAGAACAATAGAAGTTGGGCTTGCTATGCAAGCTATGCAAAACCCAGGTAGAATCTCGCTGACCCAGATGTGGAAATGCGCACTGCCCAGAAATTATGTTGTTGGCTTCCAAATGGAACTGAAGATCCTGCTATGTATACTGCTCAGAAGATTTTGAAGGCATCTCCTCCAAATACCCAAAAAAACCTAGAAAGGGTTTGAGATGATTCTGGGTGCTGAAAAAACCCTCCAAGTGGTGTGAGTGGCTCTCTGGCTGGCTACACACACTGCTGGGAAGTTCTGCTCCAAAATACCCCCAAATCCACCACTACAGAAGCCTCCACACCAAACTGAGGAAATTGACTCCTAAACCCCAAATTCTCTCAACCCTTGGCCCTTCAAATCTCCCCTTCTCCTACCCCTGTGCAGACTTTGCCTAGAAACCTCTGTGCGCTACCAAAAGAATAATAATTCAGCCCACAAAATTGGCCTCACTCTAGCCCTGCAAACTACCACCAAAATTCCAACACCAAATAAAGAAACTCTCCTGCAAATAGCCAGTTCTCCAAACCCACTGTAGTTGGTCACAAAGTATGCCACACAAACTGCCTCTGTGCCCAGGAAGTCCGCAGAACTGAGGACTCTGCTGCAATGTAGCTCTATAGAAGCCCGAATTGGACTCCCCAAGTTCCCAACTAGCAAGACACTCGAAGTTCTTCGAGGAAGGGGTGGAGTTTCGCCTGAAACTCCTGTGCTCAACAACATTCCAACTCCTGCACTAAATATCTCCAAGAGAGGTCGAATTTTCTGAAATGTGATAGACAAAAGATGCTCCAAATGCCTCCCTTTTTTCCTCAAGTACTCTAGGCCCATGTGTACCCATTGGTGGCCCCCACAATCCACTAACTCACCTCCTTTTCCTTGTGGGTCAAATTGCCTTCATTAGTGGGCCCCACCTTCCACTATAACTCGATTTTTCTCATTTCTCCGAAGTCCAAAAATACCAGAATGTGCCTCCAATGCCAAAATTGCAAAATGGGCTATACTTAGCAAAATTTATAAAGTTAGGGATATCACATAACTTGTGTCCCAGAGCTCTTGCATTCTCCCTGTCTGTCAAGGAGGTTTGAGGAGGTTCGAGGAGATTCTCAACTGAGAGGGAGCATCTAGGATCTCCTGGACACAAGTATCCACTCCAAAGCAAATGAAACAGGCTACAGAAATTGATGAAACTTCACGCCAAAGTACTTGAAATGTACCAGATTTCCTGACGATTTTGGAGTGGTCTGTACATGCTCTAAAGCTTTCAAGGGGATAAATGGTGGGTAGGGGTCCATCACTTTCCGGGAGCTGTACCCATGCGATGTTGGTTTTAACTTTTAATGCATGGAAGATGTGTAGGAAGCATCATTATGGTGGCAGGATATCTGACGAAGCTTGTGCTATATCTGAATGTGTCTGATTTGATTTAACCATCATATAAAATGTCCTACAAAAGTATTGGTGAATGCAAAAAACAAAAGTTACTTATTTTGTAGGGAAAAGAGGAAATGGAAGAAAATAAAGAACAACTTCCTCCAATAAGGGGAAAATTCCCCAAAATGGATAAAAACTGAAAGAGGTATTATAGCAAATTATACTGGAATTTATTATTTATCTGAGGGATTAGAGAAATTGAATAATAATAATCTATTTTTAAGGTCATGGCCGAGGCACACACCTAACTGGTGTATGAGACCCTCTTGTTTGTGGGACGAGAGACCTAACTCCTCGTGTGATTGAACTGCCAAAGTCTATGGAGGTGTATCTATTCTACTCCCCTCTGGATTTGAACTTATGACCTCTTACAAAGAAACAAATTCTCTTAATCATTAGGCCCACTCAAGCTTTGGAGAGGCGGGAAACTGTGATATGCATTGCAAATAAAGTTCAGTGAGATGTATCTTTCTAGATTGATTGTTTTATGCCATCTGGAGTGAGGATTTACTTAAAGTATCATAAAATCTTTGAACTTCTAAGAAGTAATTTCCAGTTCATGCTTTTTAATTCCTTGTCTTGCTTGGGAGAAGATATACTCATTAGCTGAACTGAAGGTAAGATTGTGACACATGTGATTACTTCATAATAATTCTTTACAATACCAATATTTATAGACAATATTGCTTTTGTGCCTTGCAGGGAAAATACATGATTGTCTACTCTCAAAAGTTTGCAAATACACTATATGTCTCAGTTATTTTGCAGTCATTGTTGCTTTGGACTGCTTCATTGGTTTAGGGAGGAGTTCGAGATGTGATGTCCCTCTCCTTATCGTGCTTGAGTATTTTGATGACATGGGCCCTATCTCTGAGCTTTTCTGCTTTAATCGCTTTCCTCTTGCCACATTTATGTTTATCACCATTTCCCTATATAGCAAGTCCCTGGTTATTGGTAGGCTTATTTGGTGCACCTGCATTACTTGGGGCTCTTTTTGGTCATCACTTGGGATATGTTACGCTGCAAAAGTACTTGTTACAACTAGAGAAGAAAAAACATGAGCTGTCCAGCAATGAGGGTATTAGTAAATATCAATTGGATTCCATCAAGTGGGAGGCACAGAGGTGGTTGTTTAAAGGTGGCCTTGTTCAGTGGCTATTAATGTTGATGCTGGGAATTCGTGTTAAGGCTGGTTCTTCATTCATAGCTTTTATTTGGCTTGTTTCACCAGCAGTAGCATGTAAGTTTTTCAAACATTTTCCTTTCCAGTTACTTCAAAGTGGGGTTTGTAGCAATGAAAAAATGCGTGTTTTTCAGTTGGCATCATTTGTGGTTCAAATTTCAGACAGCTCATTCTGCGCATATTTCTCTTACTGTTACAGATGGTTTAGCGGAAGCAACTTTGTCACCATTGCGACAACCTAGAGAGTTGAAATCTTCATCATTAATTCTTGGTCTCATACCGCCTGTGGTTCTCACTGCGGGTGTATTTATACGGGGGGTGGAGATTATTGTTGGAACTATAATTCGCTTTGATAGGTTCCTTCTTCACTTCCCTTGCATTACATTTTAGTTTCTATGAGAGATATGTTAAACTCATTTAATGTATGAACAACACATGTTTAACATATTTGAAATATAAAGGATATTTACCAAGAACCTTCACTCTTAAGAATAAATCTAGACTCTCAAATATTTCAAAAAATTAACCTTAAAATATGTACATGTAAATACTCTCACCATTAGTTAGTAGTGTTAAGTTGGTACAAGTTTTTAGTCCTTTAATATGTAAAAGACATGTATTTGGGCGATGACAACTTTAATTAGCCAGACCATTATGGTGGGAACGTATTTTATTACTTATTTATACATTATTTAGAGCAATGTTGCAAACATCGGCATGGGGATAAAATCAGCAAGGGTCTGGACCAGTGTTGCACGAAATGCCCCCCCTCCTCCCCGGATCAAAAGGCTGATTCGTGGCCCATATGGATGCATGGGTGATCCGGCCCTGAAACTGCGGTTCGGAAATATGGAACCGTGGATTGGGCTGGAAAAAACAATTCCCAGTTTGTGGTAACCGTCCGGCTCAATCCGCGGTTTTGTACGTCTGAGTTGCGACTCCTAAGACAGATCATTGGTGGATCAACCGCGGATTGGGGCCAACTCTAAGCAGATCCTGAGCGGTTCTGAGGGCCGCCGACTGGTTCCACAGGCCAGACCCACTAAATTCTTTTTTTTTTTTTTGCTTAATTGTAGTTGGGGGTGGGTTTAGCTTGGGTTAGGGAAAATAATGAGGGGATTAAAACTCCTTTTCTTCTCTCATTTCCTCACTCTTGTATTTTTGTAGAGCTTGGAGAAGAAATGAAAAAGAGAGGAGAAGAGAGACTTGAGGAGAGCTTGGAGGAGTGAAGAAGGAGGAGCTAGGAGCAATGAAGGAGGAGAAGCTTGGAGGAGTAAAGAAGGGCTTCCATCTACAAGAGCTAAAGAGGTAAGTGCAAACCCCAAACTCGAGCTAAAGAGGTAAGTGTTGTTGATTTGGGGTAGCATCGGATGTGCTCTAGCCACGAAATTTGGTGGAGAGGTTGGGGCACATACGATCTCCAATACCCAGAAAGGGTTTGGGCAGATTCTAAACAGTTCAGGAGATATTAAAATAATTAACATTTTTAATGGAGTCCTAAGTCTAAACTTAGGGAAAATAAAATATTAATGTGTATTAATATGAACCTATGTTAGAATGGTCCAAAAGACATGGATCAAGCCAGATCTAATCTTAGCCGTTGATTAGGGACTTAATATCGGTCGTTGATTTGTCAATGAGAAAAGTATAAGAGGAGGCTTGAGGGTCACTTGGAGAAGACACTGAGGGGGACCAGTCAGTTCAATTTCTAGAGTGTGGTTTGCTGAGAAATTGAACCAGTGGCCTGGAAAGCAGTCAGGAGGCAGCAAGTACGGAACAGAGAGACGGGAGATCAACGTAGAGGTAGAAGAGGCAGACGCAGAGCTAGAGAGAGCCATGCAGAGGCAACAAACACTGCACATAGCCAGAAGGGCCAGCGTCATCCACGCAGAGGCTGCAGGAGTGACGCAGAGAGCCAGAGAGGCTGCACAGAGCCTTAGTAGGCTGACGCAGAGAGTTTTAGGCTGATGCAGAGGGTTTCGGGCTGACACAGATGATTTCAGGCTGACGCAGAGGTCAATAGGGCCTACGTTGGGTTCAAAAGAAGTGCTGGAAAATTTGTCTATCTGTGGGTAAGCCAGTTTGGCACCGTGTTGTACTAGAAAATTGCTGAATAATAAAATCCTCCCTTGCTGCATCGGTTTTCCCACATTGGGTTTTTTCGGGGATATTAGTCCAAAATAACTGTGTCAATGTGTTGATTCTTGTGCATATGTTTGTTTTTGTATTACGGTGTGATATGTGCAGCAATATTTATTTTAATGTTTGTTGAAGTAATTTCATGAATAAATTATGGTGAAATAAGTAGGAAAAGTAAATCAGTTGTTGCATTGATAGAATTTTCACATGGTATCAGTTATGGGTCGAGATCACGATGCAGAGGCATCCACCTCAGGGGACACACAGATTTTCAGAAGATTGCACAACAGAAAGATATTTCAATTTCTCTATGTTGGCTTCTAGGCTAGAAGAAGAAGTGGCGTGCATGACTAGTGCTGCATCATCAGAAGTCTGGTATATAGATGATGGAGCCTTGTGGCATATGACGGGAATCAAGGAGTGTTTCTTAGAATATTGAGAAGAGAAGATGAACTTTCAGATCACCATGGGGAACAAGGCAAAGTGTACTCTAGTAGGAAAGGATACCATAGTTTTTCAGACAGAATCGGGAGAGCAATTCCATACCACAAATGTGCTGCATGTACCAGGATTGGGCATGAACTTACTTTCTGTGTCACAACTACAAGGCAAGGGCTATGACATCTACTTCATCAAGGAAAAGGTATACGTCAAAAACCCGAGCTGGAAAAAGAAAGTGCAGATCGGGATGAAAAGTAATCGTTGTATAGATTACAACTAGAATCTCCAATGGCACTAATAGGCAGTCATGGGGATAAGGACTTGAACAAACTATGACATAGTAGGATGGGTCACTTGCACCATGGAGCTCTGAGAATTCTCAGGAGCACTGTAACAAGAGTTTCGGATCAAAGTATAGAAAGAGATGATGTATGCAGGGGATGAGCTCTAGGAAAGTATGCCAAGGCGGAATTTCCTAGGAGCAAACACAGGGCCAAGAGTGTACTAGGATTGATACACTCAGATATCTGCAGACGTATGTCCGTCAAAGCTCTCAGCGGTGTCGAGTATTTCCTTACCTTCATTGATGACCACTTGAGGAAAACTTGGATTTATTTTCTGAAAACCAAGGATGAGGTTTTCTGTCGATTCAAGGAGTTCAAGGCTCTAGTGGAGAATCTGATTGGTAAGAAAATAAAAGTCTTGTGCTCAGATAATGGTGGAGAGTATGTCGATAAGGACTTCACTGATTATTGCGCTAAGGAGAGCATCATGAGAGTGGACAACTCCCTACAATCCGGAGCAGAATGGGGTGGTAGAAAGGAAAAACAGGACTATTGTAGAAGCAGCTAGGGCCATGTTGCATGATCAGGATATGCCAAAATTCATGTGGGCAGAAGCATGCAACACAACTGTCTATGTTCAGAATAGGACTCCTCATCAGGCATTGGGCAAGATTACTCCAGAGAAAGTCTTCACTGGGAAGACGCTTGAAGTCAGTCATTTCGGGGTATTTGAGAGTTTAGCATATTGCCGCATACCCGAAGAAAAGAGGAAGAAGTTGGATCAGACTACAGAAAGGGGGTATATGGTGGGATATAGCGAGAACGCTAAGGCATATAGAATCTATCTTCCAGGGAGCAGGAAGGTAGTAGTACGACGAGATGTAAAGTTCATGTAGGACAGAGCTTTCAGAATATCTCGCAAAATGCCTTATGAGGAGTAGTCGAAAGAGGATCCGTTGGTCATGCCTCTTTAACCAACGGAAGTGAAGAATTCTTCCTCAGGTCAAGAAGATTCTCAGGATGAGGAGGAGCGAACAGAAGCACTTGTTGGCAGAGGAAGAACTGGCAGAGAACTTCGTCAGATCCTGTGTGATGCAAAGAACTTCATCGGTGAGCCAAGGAACAGTAAGAGGGAGAAAAAACAGCCAGACAGGTATCAGTAGTTAGTAGCTCAGGGTGGGGAGCTTGCCAGTTTCAAGGAGGCAACTCAGCATCAGGTTTGGCTAGATGCGATGGTGGAGAAATATAACTCCATAATGGTGAATGATGTCTGGGAGGTGGTATCAAGGCCTCAAGACAGATCTTTGGTAGGTTCAAGATGGATCTACAAGATCAAATATGCTGCGGACGACAGTGTTGAGAAATACAAGGCCAGGTTTGTGGCTAAGGGGTATGCTCAAAAGGAAGGGATTGACTATGAGGAAACCTTTGCCGCGGTAGCCAGGTATACATCTATTAGGACCATGATATCTCTTGCAGCCCAGATGGGATGGGAGATCCATCGGATGGATGTCAAGACGACATTTCTGAATAGGGTAATAGAAGAAGAAGTATACATTGAACAACCAGAGGGCTTTGAAACTCATGAGAAGAAATCTCATGTATGCAGACTGAAGAAAGCCTTGTATGGGTTGAAGCAGGCACCGAGAGCGCGGTATGGTCGAATAGATGGCTACTTGTAGAAAATGGGGTTTGTTAAGAGTGACGCGGATCCGAATCTCTACTATCCAGTTGAGAGAATGAGCCACTTATCTTAGTATTATATGTGGATGATCTCTCTTTGACAGGATCATCCAGACTCGTTGAGGACTGCAAGAAGAATCTAGCCACAGAGTTTGATATGAAGGATCTGGGATGATTGCACTACTTCCTAGGGTTGGAAGTTTGGCAACAGAAAGGAGAAATCTTCCTTCGGCAAGGGAGGTATGCTACAAAGATCCTGAAAAGGTTCGGGATGGGAGACTGTAGACCTATGTCTACGCCAATGATTACCAACTGGAAGAAGATTGATGCATCAAAAGACAAGGATGTCGATCCCACCCTATACCGACAACGCATAGGGTCGCTGATGTATTTGGTGAATACCAGGCCAGATATTTGCTACGCTGTCAACACCCTCAGTCGGTTCATGGTGGAACCAAAGAGGGCACACTGGGCCGCAGCCAAACACATTCTCAGGTATTTACACGGAACAATTGATTATGGGCTCTTATACACCAAGGGGAAGGATATTAGGTTGAGTAGATTTACTGATGCAGATTGGGCAGGAAGTTCAATGGATCAGAAAAGTACTTCTGGGTACTGTTTCAACATTGGATCAGGAATGACCTCCTGGTGTAGTAGGAAACAGAAGCCCATGGCTCTGAGCTCATTTGAGGCAGAATGTATGGCAGCAAGCACAACTTCGTGTGAGGCCATATGGCTTAGAAAACTGCTGGTGAACCTATTCAGAAGAAATATGGAGGCGACCAGGATCATGTGTGATAATCAGAGTTGCATCAATCTCTCTGAGAATCCAGTATTCCATGACAGGTCGAAGCATATTGATGTCCGGTGTCACTTTGTCAAAGATTGTGTCCAACAAGGAGCTGTACAATTGAGCTACACTCCTATAGGAGAACAAGTGGCAGATATCCTCACCAAGGCCCTTGGAAAGTCAAAATTTGACTACTTTAGGGAAAATATGGGGATGGTAAAGAACCCCTTTCAGAAGTAGTGTGTTAGCAGCACGAATGAAGAGGGAGTTGCAGTGCAGATGCAATGTTGGGAGAAAGGACCAGCAACAACACAGATGCAGAGGGAGTTGCAGTGTGGATGCAGTGTTGGGAGAAAGGACCAGCAACAACACAGATGCAGAGGGAGTTGTCGTACAGATGCAGCAGTGGCAGTAGCAGAGTCATGGGCAGCAGTACAGGATGCAGCAGTGTAGAGGATGTTGGGCAGGGAGGCTTAACATCAACACAGGGACCAATGCCGGATGATCAGGGTAATACTCAGTGAGGAGTATTACTAGAGCACAGTCCTCGCTAAGAGGGAGTGTTGATTTGGGGTAGCATCAGATGTGCTCTAGCCACGAAATTTGGTGGAGAGGTTGGGGCACATAAGATCTCCAATACTTAGAAAGGGTTTGGGCAGATTCTAAGCAGTTCAGGAGATATTAAAATAATTAATATTTAAAATGGAGTCCTTAAGTCTAAACTTAGGGAAATTAAAATATTAATGTGTATTAATATGAAACTGTGTTAGAATGGTCCAAAAGACATGGATCAAGCCAGATCTAATCTTAGCCATTGATTAGGGACTTAATCTCGGCCGTTGATTTGTCAATGAGAAAAGTATAAGAGGAGGCTTGAGGGTCACTTGGAGAAGACACCAAGGGAGACCAGCCAGTTCAATTTCTGGAGCGGGGATAGCTGAGAAATTGAACCAGTGGTCTGGAGAGCAGTTAGGAGGCAACATGTACGAAATAGAGAGATGGGAGATCAGCGCAGAGGCAGAAGAGGCAGACGCAGAGCCAGAGGGAGCTACGCAGAGGCAGCAGAGGCTGTGCAGAGCCAGAAGGGCCAACATCATCCACGCAGAGGCCGCAGGAGTGACGGAGAGAGCCAAAGAGGCTGCGTAGAGTCTCAATAGACTGACGCAGAGGGTTTTAGGCTAGCGCAGAGGTCAGTAGGGCCTACGCTAGGTTCAGAAGAAGTGCTGGAAAATTTGTCTATCTGTGGGTAAGCCAGTTTGGCACCCTGTTGTACTAGAAAATTGCTGAATAATAAAATCCTCCCTTGCTGCACCAGTTTTCCCACATTGGGTTTTTTCGGGGACATTAGTCCAAAATAACTGTGTCAATGTGTTGATTCTTGTGCATATGTTTGTTTCTGTATTACGGTGTGATATCTGCAGCAGTATTTATTTTAATGTTTGTTGAAGTAATTTCATGAATAACTTATGGTGAAATAAGTAGGAAAAGTAAATCAGTTGCTGCAGTGATAGAATTTTCACAAGTGCAAAACCCTAAACTCCCTCATTTTTCTGTCATTGTTTTTTGTATTTTTTCTCCTCCCTCTCCTACTCTTTCCCATTCTTTCTTCTTGCTCATTTAATTGCAGGTTGTCCACCACCTATATTCATATTCCAAGATGGTGTTTTTTGGGTTCTATGTATCATTCCACTTTTGGTTTTCATGATGGCAAGGGGGAGTAGGAATAGAAGGGAAGAAGAACAAGAGGATAGTGGGCCCCATATGAGTGACCCATTATATGATGAGGAGGAAGGTTTTGAAGAGGAAGGTGATGAACCTAAAGAGAACATTGAAACACTAGAGGGGAAAGTTGCATTGATACCCTTGTGGAACTATGTGACCAAACTTGAAGGGGGCAAAGGTGGTGGAAGCTACAAGTTTTTGTGCCCTCATGGTTGTCATGGAGGAAAACCATATAGTGGTTCATATACCCGTGTGAGGAGGCATCTTTGTGGGGTGTTGGACAGTGATGACAAAAAGGGTGTTGTGGGGATACAAATTTTCCTAAACGTTTCAATTGAACAAAGACGAAAATACATCCAAATAGAGGAGGCTGCACAACAAAAAAACAAGAAACAAAAAGCTTAGTCTGAATCAAGTGCAACCTTTAGATTTGGTAGCTCATCTCCTCATGGTACTTTTGCAACCTATGGAAGTAGAAGAACAATAAGGGATTTCCTGAATGTTGCTGGGAGGGATGATGTGGATGGAAAGATAGTCTGATTTCTTTGTGCTTGCGGTGTACCATTCAATGTGCTTCACTCTCCCTATTGGCATGATATGGTTAAGGCCATCAATGAAGCCCCAAAAGGATACAAGAGCCCCAACTATGAGAAAACTAGAACAGTGTTATTAGAAAGAGAAAAAGCAAAGGTTCAAAGAGCTTTGACATGTTTTACAAATGTGTGGGTGGATTGTGGGGTATCCATTGTATAAGATGGCTAGACAAATATTAGAAACCAACATTTGAAAAATGTTCCTGGTGTTTCTGCTAGTGGTGCAGTATTTATTACATGTCATGACTCCTCCGTTAATGCAACTTCCCAAAACATTGCGGATCTCCTATTGTAATCAATCAAAGATGTTGGTCCTAATAATGTGGTTCAAGTGATCACTGATAATGCGACATATTCTAAGGCAACAGGAAAAATTATCGAGCGTACTCATCCACACATCTTTTGGTCTGGGTGCTTGGTGCACACATTGAACCTTTTGATGTATGATATTGTGAAGGATAAAGAATGTGGATGGATTAATGAGCTTTACGAGAAAGGGAAGCAACTCATTAAATTTATCACAGGGCATACAAGGGTAAACTACTTTTATGGCACTTACTCCAAGTTGCAGTGGATTAAACTTGCAAAAACAAGATTTTCAAGTTATTACCTCACCTTTAGGCCGCTAGTGAAGATGAGACAAGCTTTAACTAATATGGTGACCTCGAATCATGGGAGGAAATTAACAATGATAGAGATGGTACTAATGTAGCCAAGGACACTATTCTTGACATGTTCTTTTGGTCACAGACTAAATATGTTTTGCAATTCACCAAACCAAGTAATTACATGATCAAGTTTGGAGATTCAAATCGACCAATAATTGGGGAGGTGTATGAGCAAATGGATAGCATGTTGGGGTAGATTAAAGCATTGTTAAGCCTATGAAAATTTCTAAACTGAAATTCTATTACTGCAACAAATGATTTATTTCATCTACTTATTATACTCAATAAGTTATTTACGAAATTCTTTTAGCAAATATTAAAATAAATTCTACTGCAGTTAGCACACAATTACCCAAAGAAAAAAATACATGCACAAGAATCAATCACATTGACACAATTATTTTTGGACAATTGTCCCCGGAAAAACCCAATGTGGGAAAACTGGTGCAACAGATGAGGGATTTATTAATCTTCAGCAGCAATTGCTTTTACAAGGAATGATTTTACAAAGAAACTGAAAGAAAACACCTGAGACTTTCCTTCTGAGACTATCTGACACTTTGGAGACCCTGCTCCCACTTCTGTGTCACCCTTGCGTCACTCTGATTGACCCATCGTGGCTTTGAGTGGCTCTGTGTCCCTCTGCATCAGCATGCGTAGGCCCTGTGTCTCTCCTTTGGACTGCATCTCTCTTTCTGCATTGTCTTCCACTAACCCTGCATCACCTCCTACTCTATCATTGCCTGCTGCTGAAGCCCTCCTGTTCCTCCACGCTGCAACTCCCTCTAAAATCAATCTCCTCTTTCTCCATGCTGCAACTCCCTCTGAAATCGATCTCCTCTTCCTTGAGAATCGAATTTCCTTGAGATACTGAGTATCTGCCGGTGTATCTCCAAATGACCCTCAAGTCTTCTCTTATACTTTTCCTGTTGATGAATCAACGACTGAGATTAAGTCCCTAATCAACGGCTAAGATTAAAACAGACTTGATCCTCGTCTCTTATAAGCTTCTCATCCTTATCTTTATTAGTACCGATTAATATTTTTATTTTCCTAAGTTTAGACTTAGGAACCCATTAAAAATATTAATTATTTTAATAACTCCTTATCTGGATGGAATTTCTCAAAACGATTTCTGGGTCTTGGAGATCTCATGTGCCTTAGCCTCTCCTCCAAATTTCAAGGCTAGAGCACATCTGATGCTACCAAAAATCAACACTCCCTCTTAGCGAGGAATGTGCTCTAGCAATGTTTCACTATAGAACCATCAGAGTGATATTCTGCACTGGTACCTGTGTTGATGCTTGGCTTGCTACCTTACATCCCCTGCACTGCTGCTTCCTGTACTACTGCCCATGACACTGCCACTGCCACTGCTTCTCCTGTACTGTAGCTCCCTCTCAACCTGCTGCATCATGCTACCCATAGCACTGCCACTGCTAACTTCTGATGCGTATGCATTATTGAAATGGATTCTTTACCATCCCCATCTTCTCCCTGAAATGAACAAACTTTGTTCTTCCTAGAGCCTTGTTGAGGATGTTTTCCACCTATTCTCTTGTAGGAGTGTATCTCAACTGTACTGCTCCTCGTTGGACACAGTCTCTGACAAAGTGACACCTGATATTAATATGCTTCGACCAATCATGAAATACTAGATTCTCAGAGAGCTTGATGCAACTCTGATTATCACACATGATCCCAGTGGCTTCCATCCTGCTCTTGAATAGATTCACATGCAATTTCCTAAGCCATATGGCTTCGCACAAAGTTGTGCTAACTGCCATATATTCTCCTTCAGTTGAGTTCAGAGCCACAAATTTTTGTTTCCTACTACACCAGGAGGTCATTCCTGATCCAATGTTGAAACAATACCCAATTGTACTTTTCCGATCTACTGAACTTCCAGCCCAATCTACGTCAGTTAACCCACTCAGCCTAATGCCATTGACTCTGGTGTACAATAGTCCATGCTCGATTGTTCCTTGTATATACCTGAGAACATGTTTGGCTGTTGCCCAATGTGCCCTCATAGGTTCTACCATGAACTGATGGAGGGTGTTGACAATGTAACAAATGTCTGGCTTCGTATTGACCAGATACATCAGGGACCCTATGAGCTATTTGTACAAGGTGGGCTCAACATCTTTATCTTCTGATGCATCAATCTTCTTCCAGTTGGTGATCATTGGAGTAGCCATAGCTCTATAGTCCTACATCCTAAATCTCTTCAAGATTTCTGTAGCATATCTCCCTTGTCCCAAGAAGATCTCACCCTTCTGCTGCCAAACTTCCAACCCTAGAAAATAATGCATCTGCCCCAAATCCTTCATGTTGAATTCTATGGCTAGGTTCTTTTTGCAATCTATGATGAGCCTAGATGATCCTGTCAGGAAGAGATCATCCACATATAACACTAGGATTAGAGGCTCATTCTCTACAACCAGATAGTAGAGATTAGGGTCTGCGTCACTCTTGATGAATCCCATTTTCTGCAAGTAGCTATCAATTTGACCGTACCATGCCCTAGGTGTCTGTTTCAGCCCATAGAAGGCTTTCTTTAACCTGCATACATGAGATTTCTTCTCATGTGTCTCAAAACCTTCTGGTTGTTCGATGTATACTTCCTCTTCTATTACCCCATTCAAGAATGTCGTCTTGACATCCATCTGATGAATCTCCCACCCCATCTGTGTTGCAAGAGATGTCACAGTCCTAATAGAAGTATACCTGGCTACTAGGGCGAAGGTTTCTTCATAGTCTATCCCTTCCTTATGAGCATACCCCTTAGCCACGAACCTGGCTTTGTATTTCTCCACACTGCTGTCTGCAACATATTTGATCCTGTAGATCCATCTCGAACCTACCACTGATTTGTCCTGAGGCCTAGGTACCACTTCCTAGACATCATTGACCATTATAGTCTTGTATTCTTCGACCATAACATCTACCCATACTTGATGCTGAACGGCCTCTTGAAAGCTAAAAAGTTCCCCAACTTGAGCTACTAAGAACTGGTATCTGTTTGGTTGTCTTTGCTCCCTTTTACTATTCTTAGGTGCACCAATGAATTTTTCTGCATCCCGTAGAATCTGTCGGAGTTCCCGGCTCGTTCTTCCACTAGTAGTAGGTACTAGGTACATCTATCAACTCCTTTTCTTACTGAGATTACTCCTGTTCTGAAGCCTTGTCTTCAAGAGGATTTCTGGTACCAGTTTCTGCTGGTTGAAGTGGTTTGACCAACGGCTTGTCTTTCGACTCCTCCTTGAAAGGCATTTCTCAGGATTTTCTGAAAGCTCTATCCTCCATGAGCTTTACATCCCACCGAACTACTACCTTCCTACTCCCTGGAAGATAGACTCTATATGCCTTAGCATTCTCGCTATATCCCACAAGATATCCTTTCTCAGTAGTTTGATTTAATTTCTTTCTCTTCTCTTCAGGTATATGGCAATATGCTAAACTCCCAAACATCCTGAAATGACTGACATTAGGTGTCTTCCCAATGAAGACCTTCTCTGGAGAGATTTTGCCCAATGCCCTATGAGGAGTCCTGTTCTGGACATAAACTGTCATGCTGCATGCTTCTACCTACAGGAATTTAGGCATATCCTAATCATACAACATTGCCCTAGCTGCTTCTAAAATAGTCTTGTTTTTTCTTTCTGCTACTCCATTCTGCTCCGGATTGTAGGGAGTTGTCCACTCTCTTCTAATGCCTTAGCGTAAAAATCGGTGAAGTTCTTGTCAACACACTCTCCACCATTGTCTGAGTGCAACACTTTTATCTTCTTTCCTGTTAGATTCTCCACTAGAGCCTTGAACTCTTTGAATTGACCGAAAACCTCATCCTTGGTTTTGAGAAAGTAGATCCAAGTCTTCCTGGAACGGTCATCAATGAATGTGACGCAATATTTGTTGATTTGGGGTAGCATCAGATGTGCTCTAGCCACGAAAATTAGTGGAGAGGCTAAGGCACATGACATCTCCAATACCCAGAAAGGGTTTGGGCAGATTCTAAACAGTTTGGGAGATATTAAAATAATTAATAGTTTTAATGGATTCCCTAAGTCTAAACTTAGGGAAATTAGAATATTAATGTGAATTAATATAAAATTGTGTTAGAATGGTCCAAAAGTCATGGATCAAGCCAGATCTAATTTTAGTCATTGATTAGGGACTTAATCTCGACTGTTGATGTGTCAACGAGAAAAGTATAAGAAGAGGCTTGAGGGTCACTTGGAGAACACACCAAGAGATCAAGATTTCGACTTTCTAGGCCTAGGTTTGCTAAGAAAGTTGAGAGAGTGATCGGAGTTGCAACTGAGGGGCAGTGAATACAGAAGCAGAGTGGCAGAGATAGCATCGGGAGGATCAGTGCAGTAGTGGGAGAGAGGGACATAGAAGCAGCCAAGGGTTCATGCAAAGCCAGTCAGGGCTCACAAAGAGGCAGCCAGGAGCTACGCAGTGCCTCATAGGGCCAGCGTCGATGACGCAAGGGCCAGAGGACTGACGCAGGGTCTCCAGAAACTGATGCAGGCCAAGCCAAAGTGACGCTGGGCCAACGCTGGGCCAGAGAGAGGCTAACGCAGGCCCTAGAGGCTGACACTGGGGTTTCGTGGGGCAGATTGGTGCTGTGGAACTGTCGGAGTGTTTATCCGAGGTTTCAGCCAAAATATCTGCTTTCGAGTAGAGAGGTACTACTACCAAGATTTTTCTCTGTTGGGTAAGCTGGATTTGGCACCCAGATTGTATTTTGAAACTTCTTAATAAATCAAACCCTCAGATAGCTGCACTGGTTTTCCCGCATTGGGTTTTTCGCGAGACATTAGTCCAAAAATAACGGTGTCACTTGTGTGCTTGTTTCTATTTCCTTCAGTTGATGATCTGTAATGTGTTGAGCATGTACTTGTATTTATTTCCAATATTAAATCATTAAAGTGCATGAAGGGTTTCTAACGTGTCAGACTTGGAAATTCCAACAGTATTCGGCACCACTAACAGTTTTTGTGGACATTGGTCCGCAGATGTCTAAGTTTATCAATCCTAGCACACTCTTCGCCCTATTTTTACTTCTGGAAAACGTAGCTTTGGCATACTTGTCAATAGCGCACCCTCTGCATACATCATCCCGTTCAGTACTTAGTTTTGGAACTCCTGATATTGTTTTCCTGAGAATTCTCAGAGCCCCATGGTGTAAGTGTCCCATCCTCCTGTGCCATAGCTCATTCAAGTATTTGTCTCCATTATTGCCTATCAGTGCCATCGGTGATTCTAGCTGTAACTTGTACAACCTGTTACTTGTGATTCCAATCTGAGCCTTCTTTTTCCAACTTGGGTGTTTGACATATACTTTCTCCTTAGTGAAGAAAATGTCATAGCCCTTGTTTTGAAGGTGAGATACAGAAAGTAAGTTCATGCCAAATCCTGGCACATGTAGCACATTGGTTGCCTGAAGTCACTCTCCTGCTTCGGTTTGAAACACTACAGTACCTCTTCCTACTGGAGTACACTTTTCCTTATGCCCCATGGTGATCTGAAAATTCATTCTTTCTTGTTGATAATCTGAGAAATATTCTTGAATTCCTGTCATATGCCAGGAAGCTCCACTGTTTATATACCAAACCTTCGAGTGTTGAAATTTCTAAGTATTACCCATTAGAAATTTTATTTGTATTCTCTGGTTTATTTCTCCTACTTGTTAATTACGAACAAGTTATTTAAACATATAAATATCGAAATAAACACAATAGAGTCTCATCCATCTACAGATCAACAACTGAAGGAAATAGCAAACACACAAGTGACACCATTATTTTTGGACAACTCATCCCCCGAAAAACCCAATGCGAGAAAACCGGTGCAACAATTCTGAGGGTTTATTTAATTATGCAATCTTTCCTTGAGTACAACTGGGTGCCAATCTAGCTCACTTGACAGAGAAAATAATCTGACGTAGGGCCTCCTGGGGCTAACGCAGGCCAATATAGGCTGGCGCAGGGCCAGCGCTGGGCTAGGAGAGGCTGACGTAGTCTAGATTGGACAGCCGCTGGGGTTTCTCGGGCAGATTGGTGCTGAGTAGCTGCCGGAAGGATTATCTGGGGTTTCAGCTAGTAGATTTGTCAGAAATCGAGAGGTATTACTGCTAAGGAAATTCTCTGTTGGGTAGGCTAGTTTCGGCAACCAGACTGTACTCTGATATTGCTTAATAAGAAAACCCTCAGATCGCTGCACCAGTTTTCCCACATTGGGTTTTTTCGGGGACATTAGTCCAAAAATAATGGTGTCATATGGTGTGTTTGTTTTTGTTTATTTTTAGTTGCTGATCTGTAATATGTTGAGCATGCACTAGTGTTTATTTTCAGTATTTACATTGTAATAACTTGTTAAGGAAAATAACAAGAAGGTAGGAATAAATCAGATAAAGTGCATGGAGGGTTTCTAAATAAGTAAACTTAGAAACTTCAACATGGTATCGGAGTGAGATTGCAGATCACAGGAGTAAAAGACATTAGCCGAGCGGAGCAATAGCAACAAAAAACTGCTGTCCCGAGGTGACAAAAGTTGTTTCTCGTAACGCAGAAGCCAAGGAGTGTGACACAGAGCCAGCCAGGGCCACGCAGAGGAAGCTGGGAGTTGCGCAGAGCCTCAAAGAGGCTAGCGTTGCTAACGCATAGGGTCAGAGGGTTGACGCAGACCCATCTGGGGTGATGCAGGGCTAGTGTGAGGTAAAGAGGAGTTGACGCAGTTCATAGAGAGGCAGTTGCTGGGGTCTAGAAGGGTGCAGGAATATTGCAGAGTGGAGCTGGTGAGGTACTTAGTCAAAAAAGTACCTGGCAGAGCAAGGCCAGAGGAGTTGTTACCGAGGGTTTCTAGCCGAGGAACCCGGATCAGCAGTGCAGTTGCACAAGTCAATCAGAGTAGGGGACATCTCGACAAGTGGCAGAAGGATTTCCAGGAAGGAAATCAGGACTTAGAGGAAGTCTGGAAGAGAACTTCCAAACGGGAAGTAGAGGAGCATCATGGCACTACACGGGGTAAGAGACCAGGATAGACTGGACAAAGCATCAAACTTAGCAATCTGGAAGGCCAGAATCTAATTGTGCTGGATAGGAATCGTGTCAAGAACTTCGCCTTGAAGGTAATAGATGTCCCAGTCGACCCCAGTGATAAGACAGGTACGAGGAGGCGATGGCGAGGGCCAAGTGCATTATCCTTGACGAGGTCAAGGATCATGTGGTACCACATATGGCCAAGAAGGAAACGACATTTGAGATGTGGGAGGCTCTCAAGAAGCTGTACCAACATACTTCTGTGCAGAGAAGAATGCTGCTTGAGAATCAGATGAGGTCGTATCAGATGAAGAAGGGAAAATCGGTTGACACCTTCCTCCGAGGACTGAATGAGATTTGAGACTAGTTGACTGCTATAGGAGCGCCACCGGATCAGGAGCTAATGGTGAGGACAACCCTGAATGTTGTCTCAGAAGACTGTGAAGTATTTGTCCAGAGTATACTAGGCAGAGGGACACTTCCACTTTGGGACGAGATGTGGGCACCTCTTCGCCAGGGAGAGATCAGACGGCAGTCGAAGACAGGTAGCAGCAGCAAGGGGATCAAAGTCAAGCAAGAGGAGGAAGATGTGGCCCTAGCATCTGAGGGAAAGTAGGAAAAGCGGAAGAAGAAAGATCTCTCCAAGATCAAGTGCTTCCACTGTGGGGAGCTAGGTCATTTGCGACCCAGTGTCCAATGAAGAAGAGTAAGCGAGAGTCTTCCGAGACTAAGGCAGTGCCAGCACGGGTAGAGAAGGAAGTTTTGATAAACGATGACTTTGCCATGAGTGCACACACGCTACTTAAGCGGAAGTGGGGAGACATCGAGTTGTTGTCAGGTGGACTACAGGCGATGAAGGGCAGGATCCTTGAGGTACCCAGCCTCTTGGATTAGACCTTGCTACGGGAGCCCCGACGAGGAGTAGCAGCACTGGCTGATGTGGGTAGAGACGGATGTGGATGGAGTGACAGAGAGAGCTACAGTGCAAGAGTCCCGAGACAACGCAAGGCTAGCAGGCTGCAGCAGTGTGAGAGGCACAGGAGTGTTGCACTAGTGCAGGAGAGGACAGAGAGGTGTGCAACGGTGTGAGATGCAGGGAGTTGTTGCAGCAACGCAGAGGTCAGAGAGGGAGCACTTGTCAACAGTAGAGGGAGCTTCAGCATCAGTGGGTGTTTCTAGCCCAACAGGGAGGTCAGTTGGGAGATCAATTACTTACTTCTCAGTAACTGAGTTGCAATGCAGCAGTGGGCAGCACAATGCAACATGATGAGAGGAGGTGCAGTGCAGATGCAATGCTGGGAGAAAGGACCAGCAGCAACACAGATGCAGAGGGAGTTGTCGTACAGATGCAGCAATGGCAGTGGCAGAACCATGGGCAGCAGTGTAGAAGATGTTGAGTAGGAAGGCCTTGCATCAGCACAGGTACCGATGTCGGATGATTAGAGTAATACTCAGTGAGGAGTATTGCTAGAGCACAATCCTCGCTAAGAGGGAGTGTTGATTTGGGGTAGCATCGGATGTGCTCTAGCCACGAAATTTGGTGGAGAGGTTGGGGCACATGAGATCTCCAATACCCAGAAAGGGTTTGGGCAGATTCTAAACAGATCAGGACATATTAAAATAATTAATATTTTTAATGGAGTCCCTAAGTCTAAACTTAGGGAAAATAAAATATTAATGTGTATTAATATGAATCTGTGTTAGAATGGTCCAAAGGACATGGATCAAGCCAGATCTAATCTTAGCCGTTGATTAGGGACTTAATCTCGGCCGTTGAGATGTCAACAGGAAAAGTATAAGAGGAGGCTTGAGGGTCACTTGGAGAATACACCAGAGTGATCAGTCATTCTATTCTCTAAAGTGGGGTTTGGTAAGAGAGATAGAATCAGTGATTGGAGAGCAGCTGAGGGACATTGAGTACAGAGAGACAGAGAGGCAGAGATAGTGCCAGGAAAGCAGCAGAGTAGCCAGTTCTCACGCAGGGCTACGCAGAGGCAGCTAAGTGCTGCGCAGAGCACTAAAGAGTCTAGCATAGCTGGCGCAGAGGCTCAGAGAGCTGACGCAGGTTCTCCTAGGGCTGACGCAAGCCAAGATAGGCTGACGCTAGGAGAGGCTGACGCAGTCCAGATTGGGCAAACGTTGGGGTTTCTTGGGCAGATTGGTGCTGAGTAGCTGTCGGAAGGATTATCCAGGGTTTCAGCCAGTAGATTTGTCAGAAACCGAGAGGTATTACTGCTAAGGAAATTCTCTGTTGGGTAGGCCAGTGTCGTCACCTAGATTGTACTCTGATATTGCTTAATAAGAAAACCCTCAGATAGTTACACCGGTTTTCCCACATTGGGTTTTCCCAGGGACATTATTCCAAAAATAATGGTGCCATATGGTGTGCTTGTTTCTGTTTCTTTTTAGTTGTTGATCTGTAATATGTTGAGCATGCACTAGTGTTTATTTTTAGTATTTACATTGTAAATAACTTGTTAAGGAAAATAAAAAGTAGGTAGGAATAAATAAGATAAAGTGCATGGAGGGTTTCTAAAAAAGTAAACTTATAAACTTCAACAACTTGATGTCGGCTGCGTGCTCGTTATCGTTAATCCTTTGATTTATAGAGCGCCCAGTTTCACCAATGCATGGGGTTCCACAAGAACAAGGGATAACATAAACACCTTTTATATCCTTGGGGTCCAATAGGTCTTTTACAAATTTTAAGGAACTTCAGATGGTGCTGAGAGGTATAAAGGATAAGGGAACATTATGCTTTTTCAGGATTCTCGGAATCTTGTTTGTGGTCCTTTGGATGAAAGGGAGATGCACCCTTGAATTTCGATCAATGGGGTCTTTCTTAACCTTAGGACCTTTGCTAGCTTTAAGGAAAGCTTTAACATCTTGGTGTCTACTATATCCATTATTAGTGAAAATATTAAAGAGATGGTTTTTCTCTTTAGAAAGGTGGTTTTTGTCAGAAATTCTCAGTGCACGAGTAGCTAACGTGTTGAGAACACCTAGCTTTTGCGCAAGGAAATGATGAGACTTTGCATGAAGATACTACTCAGTATGAGTTTTCTTCCGAAATACTTGGTGAGAGAAAGTTCAAAGAACCATCATCTTTCTTCGAAATAAGGACATCAAGGAAAGGCAGGAAACCATCAACTTCCTCCATAGTAAACTTTATGGAGTTGGATTGATCATTGAGATGCTGGAAAAAGAGATCTAACTTTTCTTGACCATGCAGCCAAATGATACATGTGTCATCCACAAATCTTTTCTAAAGCTTGGGATTAAATCAAGCTGAGGCTAAAGCTTTTGCTTCAAAGTTTTCCATAAACAGATTAGCTACAATAGGGGACATGGGGGAGCCCATGGCTACACCACAAGTCTGTTCATAGAATTCCCCTTCAAAGTAGAAAAAAGTAGAAGACAAACAAATCTCGACTAATTTTGCAGTGTCGGGATTAGTGAGGTGATTAATGACCTCAATGGCCTCCTTAATAGGGATGTTAGTGTAAAGGGAAACTACATCGAAACTAACAAGATTGTCTCCAGGATCAAACTTCATGTCCCTTAACTCATTGACAAACGACGAAGAGTCTTTGACAAATGACTCTGTAAGGCCAACAAGGGACTTAAGCTTCAGGGCTAAATATTTAGCTAGAAGATAGGTTGGCCCTCCTATGGTGTTGACAATGGGTCTCAGGGGGCAAAGCCCATAGATCCTAGGAGTGATGGGGCTACTTTTGATAAGTTTGAACTTTGTGGCTAAAGGTGCCAATAGTGTTACTAGATTTTATAGCCAATAGCAACCTTTCTGGAGATCCTCTTCAAGGGGTTCTTATTAAGCTTTTTGTAGCTTCCATTGTGACGAAGGTGATCCAACATCTTCTTCTGATAATCCTTCCGATTATCTTCTTTCGATAATCTTGTCCTAATGATGAACCACACTGGTTGGTTCAAAACACGTCGACAAATGAATCTTGATGTGATTATCACCGAAAAATATTTCTCAAAAACTAGATATGGATCAGAGAAGCCTAAATTCGATCACTACAAATATGCATGTTTTCATGTTTTCTACAACTAATTTGGTATTTGGGATGTTTTTTTTTATATAAATGCAAATATATATATATAAATAGATAGTAGACGCTTCCGAGACGCTTCGCTTCCTAGATTTTTGGGAAATGACACGTCCGCGTCCCCACTTCCGAAAAACGTCCCCGCTTCGTGCAACGTTGGTCCAGACAACCAAAAATTCGTCAAAATCAAGAAAATATCAATAAAAATTGGCAAACATTGGCAAGATCAAGATACCACCAAAATATTGGTAAAATTCGGCAAATATTGGCTAGGCCAAAAACTCGTGATTTCGCGATAAAACTGGGATGTTTGTAACAATGGTTTAGAGCTTCATTGGTAGTTGAAATTGTCGTTGGTAGGTAATAATGCCTGTACCTAAAGAATAAACATTTGGTTTCCAACAACTTAATCAAGAAGTTTACATACAAGCATACTATTAAAGAAAGGGTATGTTATTGCCACTTTAATCCAAAACTTATTTTGTTACAGACCCCAAGGTGTGAATCTCAACAAAGCAAACTTGAACCAGACTTCAAAATGAAGTCCATTCTTAAATAGCTTTAGGGCTATGGCTAATCCTTTATTTTCCTTCTAAGAGCACTGCATGCTTTCCAATAATATGAATGGTTTTTAGCATACTATACTATTGAACAAGAGACCACCATTTTGCTTAGCATGGTGGTATGAATCAAGATACCAAATTGTTAAAGATTTAGAAGACAGTTCTAGAGCTTGGAACTTGCAATCAACACTTCTCATGGGAGAGCTGAAATTGAGGGTGACTATATTCTTAGGGGTGGAGATTTTAGTATCCTCCATTTTAGCACCTCAATTCTCCACACTTGAAGCACAAACCCTTAGAGGTAAGGGACAGTTAACCATCACACTTTGCCAGGTAAAGTTGTATAGCTTACTGAACAAGCCTCCCAATGGAGAACCTACTACAAAAATCAAATCCATGTCTTCTAAACTAACCCATCAAATAAGTATCTCAGAATGATTCCACATCCCACGATATGATTATGGGGATGTGAATACGAACTTCAATGCCTCAGAGCCTACTACCAAAGTAGGTAAGATTCAAGACTATAACGGGTGGGTTTCTGCCTGATAGCATATGACTCCCTCCCCCATCCTTGATGGAATTTCATGGTACCTTCTCTTGTGAAAAACATGGCTATTGGCTAATAAAATAGCAAAAGATCAGCAATAACCACGCTGAGGGTAAATCTTGCTGTCATTTGAAATTCCTCCACCGTACATTTTCGGGATGGAAACCAGGACAAAACACCCCAGAAGTTATGTTGGGTTTATTCCTGTCAACATGCTGGCGAACACATTTCTGGAAAAAAATGCAAAAAGTTGTAGGAAAAAAACGTGAAAGAGGTGGAGCCAAAATCATCAGACTTGTCTTGATGCAAGACTTGTTTAGGCTGAACAGTCAAACCTAACTAGGGATTCAACAAAAACTTGTGAATCAACTCGGAAAAATGACTCGACACAATGAAAATACAAAAATATTGTTTTTCAATCATTTATTTAAAATTTTTAGTTATACATGAGAGATAACAGTGAATATGATAAAAATAGACAATGTTAAAATAACATCTCTAAACATTACTAAGTATATCAGCATCCATCCATCAAGATTTCAAATCGCCATAGACCATGGTCTGAAATTATGATTACTGAACCAAAATAAACAAAGGTTCTCAAACAATAAATCATCCAACATCAAAAGTCAAGACTTAAAGAGCGAAATCTGAAATCATATGACTTGACAGTTTCTACTAAAACTCGGCAGGTCTTACTAAATATCATTGATTCCTACTAAAACTTGTTGGGTGTAGGGTTTATTTTGGCAGTTTTGGCAATGCATCTAACTGAAATTAGTAAAAGTTACAAGAATTATCCATGCAAGTGCACCAAATTTCCAAATGACATTGTTGAATGAACTGATGAACCCTCCAAGTTAATATTGCTTTTTGAATTTTCCAGGCTATCTCAGTTGGTGGGGGGTGGCATGGTCAAAAAACGAACATATGCTGTGAACTTGGGATAGACAAAAGCAAAATAAATCAAACATTGACCTCTCAACTCCGCCACCAGGAGATTGACTAATCTTCTCTTTCTTTTGGGCTATCTCAGCTTGTTTGGTTCAGGAGGTCCAAAGCAATGTTGCGAGCATCGGGATTGGGATTAAATCAGCAAGGGTCCGAAATTGGAAAAAATCAGGAAAAAATCGGTAAGAATCGGCAAATACAAAAATATTCAATTTTTTTAATATCTAAAGCATCCAAAACATAAAATAAATGCATTGGCACATAAATATGAAAAGAAAACTAATATATAAGATGTATAATATCATGTCTAGTGCTACATCACACATAACAGTGAATCATGTCATGAGTAGTAAGTCCTGAGTCCCAACTTAGCCTCAAAATATCAACAAACAATATAATAATGTATCTCATATCATGAGTCATCATGTCATATACAATGAAATGAACCAAATAACTAATACTATTGATTTCCTCTGCCCCTCTTGCAAGAAAATGTAACAACTTTCCCTCTAGATGGAGAATGCGGTGGGGCTAGCAATGGACTCTACTGTGCTTTAGAAGCTGAAGAACTAGGAGTTATAGGAGGTAGACCATGTCCTCTATTGGTGACAGGGGTAGGTGATGTCACCTACCCCTCCACTACCTCCTGCTCTAACCAATCAAGGGCTGACTCCATGATAGGCCTCTCGGCCTCAACCCTCCATGCAACAATGGTGTCAATCCCATCCAATGAGATGGCCTCCACATTAGGTGTCCTCTCAAGTTGCCCCATCCACAATCGAAGATTGTAATACACATAGACCATGTCATTAAGTCATTGGGACTCCAACCTATACAAGCGTCATAAATTAATAAATTATAAATAATAAATTAATAATTATAAAAAAATATTATTTAATGAATTCAAAAAATTAATTTTGAAATATTTTAACCTGTTGCGCTTTTTGGTGTGTATTTTTTCAAATACACTCTAGTTGCGCTTGCATCCCGAGGAGATACATGTTTGGCTGAGCACTCGAATGGCAAGACTTTGGAGATTGGGTACTCTGCTGACATAGCTTCTCCACCATGCATCTACAACAAATAAGAAAAAAAATGGAATTTGAAAGTTGAAGCAAAGTATGAACTTGAAGAGACAATGAAATTTGAAACAAACTAAAGCTTACCTGGTATTTTAGTCTTCCTATCCACAATAGCCATGTTAAAGCTAAATGTGCCCCCTGCCATCCTGTATATCTCCATTTCTTTGGAGATTTCTGCATGTTTTGTTGGAGATGGCACCATCCTCTAAACACAAGTGAAGAATCCATCCATGACTTCAGCATCAAATAAGAAACCACAGGAGTAAGAAAATGCGGGGTTCAGGTAGATCCTTGCAGCATGAATGGGATGATGGAGTGTATTGTTCCATCGCTCATCAATCACTTCCTATAGGAGGAGTTGTTTATTAAACCCCTCATCCCCCTTATCATCATAGTAACTCTGAATGGATTCTTTGGCCCTATCCATTGCCTCATACAAGTACCCCATTGCGGGCTTGTCTCCATCAACTAATCAAAGAACATTTACCAAAGGTTCAGTAATGCTACACACCTCCTGCACTCCCGCCTAGAAGCTGTCCTGGTATGAAACTAACCTGCATATGGCCTCTCCCTCTGGTTTGTGGCTACATGACAAAGCACGCTGTTGACCCTGCTGCCTACACCTACCTACAAGTTAGTGATAAAAGCCTTCAACCCCACAAGGTGTGGTTGGTGGCAGGAACTTAGAGAAGGGGTTGTCACACTAATCCTGACTCTCTCCCTTTGAGCTATCTTCTAGGTTAGCTAAGGGGGGTGGTCCCTAATGAAAAGTTAAGTTAAAAGATGTGAGTTTCTAGGAGAGTGTTATAGTGAAAATGGATTACTTTTAAGGATTTATGAGCAAATATGAAGTGAGCAACTTGAAATAACAACGCCAATCATTAATATGAAAAAAACCATAAAACCAGTGGCTTATAAGGAATTTGCTCAACAATTTAAAGATATATTTGCTCAAAGTAAAATGCAATGCTCTCAAAAGAGAAAGCAAAGTAATCCTAAAATGTAAATAAGAATTGTTGGCACAAGATAATCAACTTTATAAATCAAAAAATGTGAAACATATCTTGCCAAAACCCAAAAATTACTAATTAACTTGGAAATGTAAAAGAAAGGAAGCGCTAAACCAAGACATCAATATGCAATTAGACTTGAAGTATGAAAATAAAGCACTTGTTTGAAATGATTACAATACTTGCTTTTGGAATAGACTTTGCATATGAAAACTCAAACCATCAAGAGACGAGTAAAGTAAATGTAATGGAAAGTGCTCTTGCTTAATTTTATTAATTATCACTACAACAAGATTACAATTTAACTCTTCAATCCTCAGAGAAACTCACATCTTTTTTAAATTAACTTTTCATTAAGGACCACCCCCCTTAGCTAACCGAGGAGATAGCTCAGACGGAGAGAGTCGAGATTAGTTTGACAACCCCTTCTCTGTGTTCCCTGCCACCAACCACACCTTGTGGGGTTGAAGGATTTTCTCACTAACTTGTAGGTAGGTGTAGGCAACAAGGTCAACATTTCTGGCGCCGTTTCCTGGGACAAGTCTTCTTGTACCTGGGAAATACGACTAACTTTTGGTTTTTGCATGTTGGATTTGAGAGTTAGGTTCCTGTTCAAGTGGCGACTCCACTTATTTCATTTTCTGCAAGGATTTCTGCTTGAAGCTTGCTTCTTGTAGATTCCTTGCTAATCTTGGACATGAGTCTCTCTCTGGTATCCATTTTCTCTTTTAGGGTCAAGCGAGCATGACATCATGAATGATTTGTTCGCCCCTTGTGATTTTACTAACATTTCAGGCTATCCAAATTTCATTCCGGATGAAGCCATTGAGGCTATTGAAGAGTTGCCTAGTTTTCTAGGTAACAATGCCATCAGTACTGAAACTCACCTTAGGAATTTCCACCTTTGTGTGAGCAAATGGTGCCATGATATTAACCATGAGGATGTTAAAATGAGACTTTTCATCTTTTCATTAGATGGAAATGCAATGGATTGGTTCATAGAATTACCTGCTAACAGTTTTGATTCTCTAGAATCAATCATTGATGCCTTTGAAGAAAAATATGGAGATGAAAGAAAGATCAAAGCGAAAACTGATGAGAATGATAAGGATCACATCAAGGAGTTGACTCGAATGATTAAGGATATGCAACTCAACCAAGTTCAACTCATTAAGACCATGGAGGTAAATCATGCACAAGCAATAAAGGCCATGGAAGTCAATCATTCTAATCAAATGGCCACTTTTCAAAATAGGTTGCTCACCATGGAAGAAAAACAAGTGCAATTAATCAACACCATGGAAACAAATCATGCCAAGGAAATAAGTGTTATGAAGGCTAATCAAGTCACTTTTCAGAATAGGTTGGATGAAATGGAAAGATTATAGGTACAAAAATTCCAACTTAGGTTAAATGACGAATGGGAAGAGAACAAAGAAACAAATCATAAGCCTCTCGGTCCACTGAAGTAGTTTTCATCTCGTTATGAGGAGGTCATTTACACCATTGAAAAATGGCTAATTGATGGAGACTTGGACATCAAGGAGCTTGAGGAGAAGCTTTGGAAAACTACTCACTCGTGTGTATGCAGGACCCCCTCACGCTATCCAAAGACTGATTTCTAGGGAGGCCATAAGCACTTGGGAGAGAGTTGCAAACTCATCGAGGCCGTGGGCCTTTTGAGCCTTGTGAATCTCTTTTGGAGAGTTTTTTCCATCTTCAAGTTTGTTGTTGTTATATTTCTTTTTTGGAGAGAGAGTCTAGCTTTGTTAGAGTCCCATCTTTGTAAAGATCTCTCTCGTATTGTGGGCTGCCCTCTTAGAGGCATTTTTACCTGCTTTAAGCGCTAATAAAAGATAAAAAAAATTGTTGGAGGGAGCTTGGGATTTTTCCCATGGCATCCCCCTTCCTCATTTAGAGGAGGGATTCTTGTGGGTGGCCTAATCTTGCTTTTAGTTTTTCTTAGCTTTCTAGCTTTTAATTTCATATTGTGCATGCTTAAAATCAATACATTTCACTCCACATGCAAATTTTTACTAATCTTGTATTTAAATTCCCACATGCATACGCTCTCAAGTTTTGCAAACTATTTCTCTTTGAAGCATTTGCATGAAGCATTAGTTTAATTTGGGGAATTAACACAATTTGCACTTCATCTAGGCATTTTAGTATAGGAAGACCCCAAGCCTCATTAAAACTTACCTCTAACTTAAGTTGGTTGAATAGACTTTTAGGGACCCTCTACCTCTATTGACTTCTCATTGTGAGATCCAAACATTTGGGCGAGAATGAGGTCTGAGGACTAGAGTTCAATTGTAACTTTTCCTTAGCACTAATTAATAAAATAAACCAAGAACTCATTCCATCATATTTTCTTTGTTTGCAAAGTTCTTAAATTTCTTTCTATCTTGATGGTTTAAAGTCTCACATGCAAATCTTATTTCAAGAGGCACTTTGGATGCAAGCATTGTAATCCCTTTTAATTTTGCAACAAGTTTAATTTTTTTGTACTTGGAAATTGACTCATCTTTTGGTTTAATTGCTTATTCTCTTGATTTCACTTTCAAGTACTATTATTTTGGCTTGCAAACTTAATTGCATGTTGTCATCTTGGTCTAACATTTGAGTTATTTTTGTATCCTTTTGAGCAAGATAGTTTTCATGATTTGATTTGTAGACTTATTTATCTTGAAAGCATTTATAATATCTTGTGCTAACAATTTAGTGTTTCACTTTTCAAGGTTATTTTGGCTTTCCATTTGAAAGCATTTCACTTCATTTTAAGCAAAATGCAATTTCATTTCTTAAAGTGCAAATACTTGGAAGGCACTAGTTGTTTATGTATTTCATGCTTATCTTAAGATGGTTATTGTTCATATCAATTTTTTGCTTATAAGTCTTAAAGAGAATCTATTTAACTCTAACAATTCTCCTAGAAACTCACATCCTTTTTAAATTAACTTTTCATTAGGAACCACCCCCCTAAGCTAACCTAGGAGATAGCTTAAACGGAGAGAGTCAGGATTGGTTTGACAATCCCTTCTCTGAGTTCCCTGCCACCAACCACACCTTGTGGGGTTGAAGGCTTTTCTCACTAATTTGGAGCAACCTTGAGGAGGCAGTTTGTGCCTGGAGGTAGGCGGCATGGTCAACACACACCACTCCTCTGAAAGAAACATTCTCTTCACATCCCACATAGAATTCAGGAAGGATTGAAGAGATATGAAACTGGTGGCAAACTGTGTAATGGCAGGGCACACCAACTCCTTGTTGTTGGTGAATGTTCTCATCAAATGAAGTACATATACATGATTATATATAAATTTTGTACTTCTTTTTTATGATTCAACAATATCCTTGACAAAAGGATTTTTTCCTATGTTCTCCTACATCAAATCAATGTAGTGTGCAACACAAGGTGTCCAAAATAAGTTAGGATGCCTCTCCATAAGCATATTTCCAACAACAACATACTTTGCAACATTATCCGTTATGACTTTGACAACATGTTGTGGAACCACCTCCTGAATAAACACATCCAACAAATCACATAATAGTCGTGCATCTTTGATATGTGCATATGCATCAACAAATTTCAAAACATTGCCCCCTTGGAACAATTAACCAAGAAGTTAATAAGGCTTCTACCATTTTGATTAGTCCAACCATCTGACATCATAGTGCATCCTATGTGTGCCCATGATCCCCTAAACTCCTCCAATCTCTTAGTGCAGTCAACCTTTTCATTTTGAAGAATGCGCCCTCTAAAGTCATCATATGAATGGACTTTGTACCCTGGACCAACAATAGCAATAGCATCAACCACAGGCCAGAAAAATGGATTGTTCCCAGCAACACTGAAAGGAATATCACTCATAAGAAGAAACTTTACCAACAACTTGTCAAATTCTTCCTTCTCCCTTTTCTTAATAATTAACGAGATAGATGGTTGTGCACCAGGTGTGATTCTAGGAACAAAAAATGATGAGGTAGCTTATGGGGTTGGGTGTAGATGTTGATGGTGAATTAAAACCAGTACCACTCTCATGGTCATCTTCCAATCCTGACACACTACTCCCTGCTATTTGACTCTTCAGAGCTACCTTGGACAATTTGGTTGTTTTTATTTCTTCCAATGACTTAAGGGCTCTTCGAATGATTTCTAAATTTGTATTTGAGCAAGGCCCTACCTCATGTCTAAGAGTTTTTGCAAGGTGATACTTCAATATGTATAGCCCCCCTGTCATATGATGCCCACATAACTTGCAAGTCAAATTTGATCTGTCAAACCCTCCATCAGGTTCACCAAATTCCCACAGAGGGTCCAATTTGTGAAAATTTCAAGAAATCCTATTGCAGTGATAATATTATTTCTTCTACTTATTAACTCATAAATAAGTTATTCACAATGTTCTTATGGTGAATATCAAAATAAATTCTACTGTAGTCTTCACAAATAAAATTTTGAAGCGAATGCAATAACAACACATAAGAATAACCACAATGACACAATTATTTCTGGACAATTGTCCCCGGAAAAACCCAATGTGAGAAAACCAGTGCAATAGATGAGGGTTTCTTTATTATTCTTCAACAAAAGTATTTTGTACAATATACAACCAACAGAACAGAAGTGAGAAAATTTACAGACGCTTCCTGACAAATCTATGATACAGGAGAAGTGCTCCTCAGCCCTTTGAATCCCTCTATGTCCCTCTGCATCACTTTTCCCCACACTGGCCTTGCGTCAGACTGCTCACGCAGTCCCAACGTCAACCTGCCCTGCGTTGCCTCTTACTGCGTCACACTTCTGTGTTGGCTCTCCCTGCTCTGCATCTTCTTGCCTTGTACTCCTGATTGATGTTGATGCCCTCTCTCTTTCTCACCTCCAACTCTCCCTCTGATTCGATTTTCACTTGCCGAACTTTGAACAGTGAGAAAATCAATCTTACTCGGGTCATTGAGTATCTGCCTCTAGTGTGTTCTCCAAGTGCCCATCAAGCCTCCTCTTATAATCCTCTCGTTGATCAATCAACGACCCAGATTAGGTCCTAATCAATGGCTAGGATCATATTGACTTGATCTCTGACTTCTACTAGAAGTTTCACCCACATTTTAGATTAATACCCATTAATTATTTTAATTTCCTAAGTTTAGACCTAGGGTCCCATTAAAAATAATTAATTAGTTTAATAAAATTGTCTCTGAGTGGAATTTCCCAGAACGATTTCTGGGTTTTGGAGAATGCATGCGTCTAAGGCTCCCTGCAAAATTTGAGACTTAGAGCACATCTGATGCTACCAGAAATCAACACTCCCTCTTAGCAAGGAATGTGCTCTAGCAATGCTTCCAACTGAAGCATCACCCTGACTTCATAACATCTTCCTTTGCGCTGTTGATGTCTAACCTGTTGTCCACCAACTACTACGCAAACGCTGCATTTGTACTGCTGCTGACCCTGCCATTGTCAACCCTACATTCGAATTGCAACTCCCTCTGTCATTGTAACTGAGAAATCACTTGTTTCTGCTACTGAAACAAATTCTCTACCATACCCATCTACTCCCTGAACTGAATGAACTTAGCTCTTCCTAGAGCCTTCGTGAGTATGTCTGCTACCTAATCTCCTGTGGGGACATACTGTAGTTGTACTGCCCCACACTGAACACAATCTCTGATAAATTGACATCTGATATCAATGTGTTTCGACCTATCATGAAATACTGGATTCTCAGAGAGTTTGATGCAACTCTGATTATCACAGTATACCCTGGTCGCTTCCATCCTTTTTCTATACAAGCTCACAAGCAATTTTCTGAGTCATATAGCTTCGCACGTAATTGTGTTGGCTGCAATATATTCTGCTTCTGTAGAGCTTAGAGCTACCATTTTTTGCTTCTTGCTGCACCAAGATATCATCCCTGATCCAACATTGAAGCAGTGACCCGAGGTACTTTTTCAGTCCACTGAACTACCAACCCAATCTGCATCTGTGAACCCATTCAATCTAACTTTCTCCCCTCGGGAGTATTTCAACCCATATCTGACTGTTCCGTGCATATAACTAAGAATGTGTCTAGTTGTCGCCCAATGCACCCTTTTTGGTTCCAACATAAACTAACTATGAGTGTTGACAGCAAAGCAAATGTCTGGCCTAATGTTGACCAGATACATGAGCGACCCAATGAGCTGTTTGTATAAGGTGGGGTCCACTTCCTTGTCTCCTGATGCATCTGTTTTCTTCCAGTTGGTGATCATGGGAGTAGCCATGGGTCGACAATCCGGCATTCTGAATCTCTTCAGAATTTTTGTAGCATATCTTCCTTGTCCAAGGAAGATTTCCCCATTCTTTTGCCAAACTTCCAATCCTAGAAAATAATGCATCAATCCCATGTCCTTCATGTCAAATTCAACTTCAAGATTCTTCTTGCAATCCTGTATGAGCCTGGATGACCCTGCTAGCAAAATGTCATCTACATATAATACTAGAATAAGTGGCTCATTGTCTACCATCAAATAGTAGATATTGGCATCAACATCACTCTTGACAAATCGCAATTGTTGCAAGTAACTATAAATCCGACCATACCATGCTCTGGATGCCTGCTTGAGCCCATACAGTTCTTTCTTTAATCTGCAAACATGAGTTCTCTTCTCATGAGTTTCGAAGCCTTCGAGCTGTTCTATATACACCTCTTCTTCTATCACCTCGTTCAAGAATGTTGTCTTGACATCCATCTGGTGAATCTCCCATCCCATTTGCGCTGCTAGGGATATAACAGATCTGATAGAGTTTTATCGAGCAACTGAGGCAAAGGTCTCTTCATAGTCTATTCCTTCTTTCTGAGCGTACCCCTTTGCCACGAACCTAGCCTTGTGCTTCTCTATACTGCCATTTGTAGCATACTTAATCTTGTAGATCCATTAGGATCCTACAACTGATCTATCTTCTGGTCTAGGTACTACTTCCCAGACATCATTTGTCATGATAGAGTTGTATTATTCTACCATGGCATCCACCCATAGTTGGTGTTTAACAACTTCTTGAAAGCTAGAGGGTTCTTCAACCTGAGCTACTAATGCTTGGTATCTGTCAGGTTGTCTACGCTGCCTTTTCTCGGTTCTAGGAGCTCCAACAAAATCCTCTGCGTCCCTCAGATTTTGTCGTACTTCTTTGTTGGTTCTACCACTGGTGGTGGGAGGCTCAATCAACTCCTTCTCCTGATCTTGTTGTTCCATCTGTTGAGAACTATCTGGATTTCCTCCTTCTAAGGAGATACTGGTACTGGTCATTGTACTCAATCCAGGTGTTTGTCCTCCTGCCTGTCCTCCTTGCTGCCCCTGTTGCTCCTGGACTAGTGGAACATTTCCTGACTGATCTTTTGCAGGCATCTCACGATATTTCCTGAAAGCTCTATCCTCCATGAACTTAGCATCCCGTCTCACTACTATCTTCCTATTGCTTAAGAATGTAGATTTTGTATGCCTTTGAGGTCTTGTTGTATCCTATGAGATACCCCTTTTCTGCAGTCTGATCTTGTTTATTGCACTTCTCGTCTGGAATGTAACAATAAGCCACGCTTCCGAATATCCTAAGATGACTAACTTCAAGCTTCTTCCCTGTGAAGACACCTTCGGGCGTTTTCTTCCCCAATGCTCTATGAGGAGTTCTATTCTAGATATACATTGTTGTGTTGCAAGCTTCTGCCCATAAATACTTAGGTAGATCCTGATCATACAACATAGCTTTGGCTGCCCCAACAATAGTTCTATTTTTCCGTTCTGCTACTCCATTCTGCTCTGGATTATATGGAGTTGTCCACTGTCTTTTGATGTCCTCCTTGGCGCAAAAATATGTGAAGTCTTTGTCCGTATATTCTCCACCATTATCTGAATGCAATACCTTTATCTTTTTCCTTGTCATATTCTCAACAAGAGCTTTAAACTCTTGGAAACAATCAAATATCTCATCCTTGGTCTTTAAGAAATAAATCCAGGTTTTTCTAGAGTGATCATCAATAAAGGTGACGAAGTATTTACCACCACTAGGAGCTCTTGTGGACATAGGACCACAGATATCTGAGTGTATCAATCCTAATACACATTCTACTCTATTGTTACTTCTGGAAAAAGTTGCTTTAGTGTACTTCCCTAGTACACATCCTCTGCATAAGTCATCATGTTCGCTACTAAGGATTGGTACTCCTGTAATAGTCTCTCTGAGCATCCTCAGTGCTCCATGGTATAAATGTCCCATTCGCTTGTGCCATAATTCATTTCATTCATTTTCACCATCATAGTTGCTGCCTATCAGTGCCATTGGAGATTCAAGTTGCAACCTATACAATTTGTTGCTTCGAGTTCCAATTTGTCTCCTCTTCTTCTAGCTTGGATGGTTGATGTATATTTTCTTTCCAATGAAATATACATCGTATCCTGGTGGCTTAGATGTTGGTTCCTGCTTCTGTTTGAAATGCTATGGTGCCCCTCCCTACTGGAGTACACTTTGTTCAATTTCCCATAGTAATATGGAAATCCATTTGTTCTTCTTGATAGCTCGAGAAATATTTTCGTACTCCAGTCATATGGGTTGAAGCCCTGCTATCAATATACCAAACATCTACTGATGCTGAACTTGCAAGGCATGCAGATTCTTCTTCTAGTCTAGAAGCCAATTCTGAGTTACTTTGAGTGTCCATCTTAGTGTTGTTTTCTGACGCTATCTCACCCCAACAATTGTTGTAGAATAAATTGCGTCCTTTCCTGAGAACTACGCAATTCTCTGGGGTTTCGATTTTCTGCCTTTGTAGTAATTTTTAACTTCTCCCTTTTCCTCAACGTAGTCTCTTCTAGTTTGCACTCCTACTTAACCAAGCTCTAATACCATGTGAAAATTTCAAAATAGAAATCCTACTGCAGTGAATATTATTTTTTTTACTTATTAGCTCAGAAATAAGTTATTCATAGTGTTCTTATGGTGGATATCAAAATAAATTCTACTACAGTCTTCAAAAATAAAATTCTAAAGAAAATGCAATAACGACACATAAGAATAACCACAATGACACAATTATTTTTAGACAATCGTCCCCGGAAAAACCCAATGTGGGAAAACCAGTGTAACAGATGAGGGTTTCTTTATTATTCTTCAACAAAAATCTCTTGTACAATATACAACCAACAGAACAAAAGTGAGAAAATTTACAGACGCTTCCTGACAAATCTCTGATCCAGGAGAAGTGCTCCTCAGCGCTCTGAATCCATCTGTCTCTCTTTGCGCCACTTTTTCCCACGTTGGCCCAGCGTCAGACTGCTCACGCATTCCCAACATCAACCTGCCCTGCACTGCCTCTTACTACGTCACACTTCTACGTTGGCTCTCCCTGCTCTGCGTCTTCTTGCCTTGTACTCCTGATTGATGTTGATGCCCTCTCTCTCTTTCTCACCTGCAACTCTCCCTTTGATTCAATTTTCTCTTGCCAAACTTCGACCAGTGAGAAAATCGATCTTACTCGGGTAACTGAGTATCTGCCTCTAGCGTGTTCTCGAAGTGCCCATCAAGCCTCTTCTTATAATCCTCTCGTTGATCAATCAATGGCCCAGATTAGATCCTAATCAATGGCTAGGATCATATTGACTTGATCTCCGCCTTCCTCTAGAAGTTTCACCCACAATTTAGATTAATACCCATTAATTATTTTAATTTCCTAAGTTTAGACTTAGGGTCCCATTAAAAATAATTAATTATTTTAATAAAATTGTCTCTGGGTGGAATTTCCCTAAACAATTTCTAAGTTTTGGAGAATGCATGTGTCTAAGCCTCTCTGCAAAATTTGAGACTTAGAGCACATCCTAAGCTACTAGAAATCAACACAATTTCCTTGGCATGTTTGTAACTTTATTGAATCTTGAGTTTTAGTGTAAGATTGAAGTTTGAAGTTTGAACTTAGGGCACAAGAAGAATTGCAAGTTAAACAAATGAAATTAAAATTTACATCAATTTGAATTCTTGACAAAAAGAAAAAACCCTCAACTCAATGCCAGCAATAATGGCCAAAAATACACTTTCAGACCCAAGCAAAAATGATGGAAAAAAAATAGGGTACAAGATGAAATTAAACAAATAAAACTAACAATCAAGATTCCGCATTTTTGACCAAAAAAAAAAGCTCTCCATTAAATGCAACAAAAATGACAAAAAAAACAAACTCAAATCCAAACAAAAATCATGGAAAATAAATGGGTGATAGAAACCCAAGAAAAAAAAAAAAAAAAAAAAAAAGGGGGGCCAAATTTGATGCCCATACCTGGAAACCACGCTCTGCTGAAGAAACTTTGTCCAAACTTGAATATATTTTGCTTGGGATGCTAAATTCCTTCACTTTTCTCCTCTCTTGCCCTTGTAGATGAGTTTTCCTCCCCCTTAGCTCTCACTCTTGCTTTTTGTCTGCAAGATGAACAAAAAAAAAACCGGAAATTGCCTTTAAAAACTTCTTGTTTTTTAAAAGGAAGAGTATTATAAAAAAAATGGAGTAATATTTTAGAAAAGGTTATTTAATAAAAAAAAGCCCAAGTTCATCTTGACAAAAGCAAAAATGGAGACAATTGCTGACGAGAAAGAAATTGAGTCGAAGTCAGAAATGAAAGAGGGAAGATTTCCTAAAACTTTCAGTATATGTGTCGGTGCGCTATTGAAACTCAAAGGATCACTTGCGGGAAATGATGTTATCGTCTGTATTGATCCTACTCAAAATAATAATTATGTTAGTACTAAATGTGCTAATCAATTAGTGATTCTTGAATCAAATATAATCGAAACGAGTTTTGTTGAAACAAGTGACAAAGAATACGACATAAGCAATCTACAACTACTAAGTATTGGAGACTATACGTTTGTATCGCAATTCACTATTAAGACTTAAAACCTTATTTTGCGACAATAGTGATATAATTCTGGGTTCACCTTGGATTGAATCACTAGGATCTGTTATCCTAAATATGAAATTTTTTTTGACATTTTCATACAAAAAGAAAAAGTTAACATTACAGGATGTTACAATGAACCCAGATTTTGTAACACCAGAAGATATGCAGGATATCGCAAAAGCCATTTCTCAAGAAAGTAAAAAAGTAATACAGAAAATGCAAACAGAAATTGACAGAATCACCATTGACAAAAATGAAGAAGTTACTCGCCTCAATGTTAATTTTAGGTATGTTCTATGCTTAGAGCAATTTATTTCAATTTTCATAGTTAGCTCCATACCTTTTCCAAATTAGCAATCACATCAGCATTAAAGTAAACTACAGATAGAACATAAACATAAATCGCAGAAGACAAGCCAAGACAAGAGGACACAAGATGTGGCGCTAGCTAGGGACAAACCCCAATGTGGGGAAACCCTTGATCAATTCTTCTTATATGTTCTTCAATAGTTCAGCAGAGAGAGAGAGATAGTACGTTTACAACAGAAGTCAACACTTTGACTTATCTAGATAAGAGCATGGATCATTTTTAAGAAGATGATGCATGAGATCAGTTGAAGACATGCTGCTTCAACTGATTCTCCAATGTGACTCCTTCACCTATCGTTGTGCTGTGCTGCATTTCATCATCATGCTGCACCTCACCGTGCTACACCATGCTGCACCCATCATCACTATGCTGCATCTCATCATGCTTCATTAATCATGACTGTACCCATCACTGTACTGCATTATGTGATATTGCTGCACCATGTTGCCATACTGACCTATGTGTTGGCTGCATCTTGCTTGCTTGTTGTCCCTTGCTTGCTTGTTGTCCCTAGCATGCTTGTTGTCCTTAGCATGCTTGTTGTTGCATGCTAGTTGTCCCTTGCATGCTAGCTGTAACACTTGCATGCTAGTTGTCCCTTGCATGCTAGCTGTAACACTGCATGCTTGGTGTATTTGCTGCTAAGTACCATACAACTGTCCCAATGTTAGTTAGTTGTCCCTTACATGATGCTCTCTTTTGGAGACAGATGCTCCGGCTGTTCCTGGAAGTTCCCGACAATTCTGGCAGTTTCGGTTGTTCCCGACAGTTCCAACAGTTCCACGGCAGTTTTGGCAGTTCCGGTTGTTCCCGACAGTTCCAACATTTCCCGCTTTTCCGGCTTTTCTAGTAGTTCCGACTTTTCCAACGTTTTCGTCTTTTCTAGCAGTTTCGCCTTTTCCGGCTTTTCCGGCTTTTCCTGCATTTCTGGCTTTTCCGGTAGTTCCGGCTTTTCCAATTTTTCCGGCTTTTCTGGCAGTTCCTTTTTTTTTTCGGCAGTTGTAGCAATTTCGGCTTTTCCGACTTTTCTGACAGTTCCGACTTTTCCAGCTTTTCCGACAATTCCGGCTTTTCCGGCAGTTCCGAGATTTTGCCCTCCAGATCAGGGCAACGTTATTTCTTAGGATCTCTCCTCCCACTAAAACCCAAAAACAAGTAGAGAGAGGAAGAGATCCCAGGTGCATTGAAATGACTTGAAGGCCACCTCTATTTATACTAAAATGTTGAGCACATGTGGGGTTTATTTGGTTGTTGGCCGACCTTGGCGAATTGTTTTATAACACAAATAAATTCATAACTCCATGAATACTTATCGGAATCAGATGGTCTTTAGATCAATCCTACACCTCTCGATGAGAGGGATCCAAGAAAAATATCAGTTGCCATAAATAAGATGATCCACATGGAGTTTGGCCTTAGCTACCAATTTTAACACTCCCTCTCAACTAGGGAGAACTCCATCCATTGATCCATATGTCCGACTGTACTATCTCTGCCATTAGTGCCCTGCACTGCTCTGCTTTGCTTTGATGTGTTGAGCTCTGCTGAACCATGAAGAAGAAGAATTGATTGAGAATGTTTCATACCATTCTCTACTGACCTGAAGACAGATTCATTTGGAGAGTGTGTCATATCACTCTTACTGACCCGAAGTCAGTTTTATTGATCCCAGATCAATATCACACGAGAGTGTCTCAAACCACTCATATTGATCCCAGATCAGTTTCATTGATCCCAAATCAATGTCACAAGAGTGTTTTAAACCACTCATACTGATCCCAGATCAATGTCACAAGAGAGTGTCTCAAACCACTCATACTGATCCTAGATTAGTTTCATTGATCCCAGATCAATGGAGGTCATCCTAGCATAGGGAGTACGGTAGATACAACGATGCGTCCATCGATAGTACTACTATGGTCCCTATCCTCATTTCCTTGCTCATTGATCAGATGAGAGGTACTTCCCATGAGTCCCAGACTACATGGGTAGGATGCCTCGACAGGAGAACTAATCATCCTGTCCACAAGAGAACGAATCATCCTGTCAGTGGATGCCACGGAGAACTAATCATCCTGGCCCACAGGAGAACTAATCATCCTGTTCCACAATCGCCACGGAGAACAAATCATCTTGGCCCACAGGAGAACTAATCATCCTGTTCCATAGTCGCCATGGAGAACAAATCATCCTGGCCCACAGGAGAACTAATCATCTTGTTCCACAGTTGCCACGGGAGAACTAATCATCCCGGCCCACAGGAGAACTAATCATCCTATTCCACAGTTGCCCCGAGAGAATTAATCATCCCGGCCCACAAAAGAACTAATCATCCTGTTCATAGCGCACCACCAGGGGAGGGTGAGTTGCCCTGTGGTCGTATGTTGCTCCAATAAGTACCCCAAGCCCCCTAGAGCTCCCAAAGCTCAATGCATGCAACATGCAGGACCCTTATAAGAAGGTCTCTCAACGACTCCAAGTCGTTCGGGAAAGTCACAGATTTGGCCTTCCCCGGGGCTTTGACAAAATGTCTGCGACCTGTACATCAGTCTCAATGCGATGGAGCCTCCTCGCTCATCGACTTACCATATCACTGATAAGGCAGTATCTGATGTCTACCTGCTGGAGCAATCATCAAATACGGGATTCCTCAATAATCGAATCACCCCTCTGGTTGTCACAGAGAATCACAGTGGTATTCATCATGTGTACAAACAACTCACTTAAGAGCTTCTGCAACCATGAAGCTTCACACGAGATCATACTCGTAGCTATGTATTCGGTCTCGGCAGTGCTTATAGCAACTGACTTCTGCTTCCTGCTCATCCATGATATCGAAGCAAAATCCAAAGAGAACTAGCACTGAGAAGTGCTCTAGTGATACTCCACACTGCCTGCCCAGTCAGCATTCTAATAATCATGCAGTTTCATATTTTCGGCAATGTATCTCAATCCATGAGAGATTGTGCCCCGAAGATATCTCAGAAGATTCTTGGCACCAATCCAGTGAGGCTCAACCAAATATGAGCTCACCATGCTAACTACAAAACATATGTCTGGACGGAAGTTCACCAAGAACATCAACGCGAATGAGTTTATGAAACTCAGAGGTATTTCCCAAATCTGGTCTGACATCACTACCATATAACTTCTAAAAGTTAAGATCCTTGAGATAGTCATAGGCTTGCAGTTTATCATTCCACATCCGGAATCCAACTCCCTCTTACTTCTGCAAATGAGAGGGTCTGCACCTGTCAGAAATAGGTCGTCCTCATAAGGTGCTGGTATGAGAGGTCTATCATCCACAACCTTCGGGTAATGGTTTGGATCGGTTTCACTCCTAGTGAATCTCAGCTTCATCAGACAGCTATCAATCCTCTCATACTATGCCCAGGGTGTTTTGCTTCAAGCCATAGAGGGCTTTCTTCCACTTGTATACATGAGATTCCTGATCATGAATCTCAAACTCCTCGGGTTGTTCCAAACCTATGGACCTGCTGCATGAGGGGAATGGTCCCCTTATAAGATTTTCCTTCAGTACATCTCAGACATGTACCTTTATGCTCTACTTGAATTCAGACATCCCTATCACCATTTGACTCACATTAGGTAGGGCACCATAGGTAGACCTCCGGTGTTATTGATGCGATATGTCAATTGACATGATCCCCAATGGACCATGAGAAAAAGCATCTTTGAAAATTATATTTTTTAACACGTACTTTTCCATCGATGAATGCCACCCTGAAACCTTTGACTTCCATTTCCGAGATGGACACCAGGTTCTTCTTGCGATCAAGTACATAAAAAAGATTCTGAATGAATTGAGTTACCCTTATTCAATTGAGAATTAACATTCTCTACACCCTTTCCGGGATAGGTGGCATCGACTCCAAGTATAATCCCACGATTGTTTCCATCTCTACCAAATTAGAGAGTGCACCCATCTATCGGATGAAGTGCCTTGAAGCACTACAATCTATAAGCCAGATCCCCAAAGAATCTGAAGGAGAGGACCAATACAAGATAACGCTTCTTTATCTTATCAGAAACAACATTTGATTCTTCATACCTGGGGTTCCTTGCTTTCTATGAAGAGTCGGCCATTTCCTTGATGACCTGCAGTACTTGTCATTCATTTGATCATTGAAGATGTCCCTGGAATGATTGTTATCATCATCAAGTGATGTGTCCCTGCCATTCAGACACTCCTTCGCATAATGGCCGAACTAGTTATCTCCCTTTCCTTCCACCCTAAGATCCGGTCTTCCAATGAAGTGATCTTTAGGTAGGCCATATTCCGCTGCGCCATTCTGATAATATTCTTTGCTTCAACTTCACCCTTGGTGAATTTGAAGAGGGATGAGGAATCCACTGATCCTTTTGTCCTTTCCCTACTGTCTTCGGTGATTGCTCTTTCACTCTTGCTTGGGCATTGTCTTCACCTCAGCTCTAATACCATGTTAATTTTAGGTATGTTCTATGCTTAGAGCAATTTATTTCAATTTTCACTGTTAGCTCCATATCTTTTCCAGATTAGCAATCATATCAGCATTAAAGTAAACTGCAGATAGAACATAAACATAAATCGCAGAAGACAAGCGAAGACAAGAGGACCCAAGATGTGGCGCTAGCCAAGGACAAACCCCAATGTGGGGAAACCCTTGATTAATTCTTCTTGTATGTTCTTCAATAGTTCAGCACAGAGAGAGAGAGAGAGAGAGAGATAGTACGTTTACAACAGAAGTTGTGTTGCATTTCGTCATCATGCTGCACCTCACCATGCTGCACCATGCTACACCCATCATCACTATGTTGCATCTCATCATGCTTCATTAATCATGACTGTACCCATCACTATACTGCATTGTGTGCCATTGCTGCACCATGTTGCCATACTGACCTATTTGCTGGCTGCATCTTGCTTGCTTGTTGTCCCTTGCTTGCTTGTTGTCCCTAACATGCTAGTTGTCCTTAGCATGCTTGTTGTTGCATGCTAGTTGTCCCTTGCATGCTAACTGTAACATTGCATGCTTGGTGTATTTGCTGCTAAGTACCATACAACTGTCCCAATGTTAGTTAGTTGTCCCTTCCATGCTGCTCTCCTTCAGAGATAGATGCTCTGGCTGTTTCGGCATTTCCCGGCAGTTCTGGCAGTTTCGGCTGTTCCCGGCAGTTCCGACAGTTCCTATTGTTCCGGCAGTTCTGGCATTTCTGGCATTTCCGGTTTTTCCGGCTTTTCTGGTAGTTTCGACTTTTTTGGCAGTTCCGGCTTTTCCGACAGTTCTGGCTTTTCCAGCATTTTCGGATTTTCTGGCATTTTTGGCTTTTCCGGCAGTTCCGACTTTTCCGGGTTTTTTGGATTTTCCGGCAGTTCCAGATTTTCCGGCAGTTCTAGCTTTTCTGGCTTTTCTGGCAATTCTGGCTTTTCCAGCTTTTCTAGCAGTTCCCTCTTTTCCAGCTATTCTGGCTTTTCCGGCAGTTCCGGCTTTTCTGGCTTTTCCGACAGTTCCGGCTTTTCTGGCATTTCCGGCTTTTCCAACTTTTCTAGCAGTTCCGACTTTTCCAGCAGTTCTTGCTTTTCCGGCTTTTCCGGCAGTTCCGGCATTCTGCCCTCTGGATTAGGGCAACATTATTCCTTAGGATCTCTCCTCCTACTAAAACCCAAAGACAAGTAGAGAGAGGAAGAGATCCCAAGTGTGTTGAAATGACTTGAAGGCCACCTCTATTTATACTAAAATGTTGAGCACATGTGGGGTTTATTTGGTTGTTGGCTGACCTTGACGAATTGTCTTATAATGCAAATAAATTCATAACTCCATGAATACTTATCGGAATCAGATGATCTTTAGATCAATCCTACACCTCTCGATGAGAGGGATCCAAGAAAAATATTAGCTGCCATGAATAAGATGACCCACATGGAGTTTGGCCCTAGTTGCCAATATTTACACTCAAGGACCACAATGAGAAATTATTGATGCAAATTAAGAAACTTAAAAATGAAAAAAAATAATTGAAAAGCAAACTCAAGAAGATGACAACCCAAATGAAGGGAAAACATATTCAAATGTTGCAGTTCAGACGATGAAAATTTCAAGTGAAGAATCTGTAATTAAATTAACAACATCAGTTTCTGAAGTAAATCAAGAAAATTCTAGACGCATGATAAGGGAAAACCAGACCAAAAGAACCCCTTATCTACATCTGAATCACATCGATAGACACCACAATCAATCTACGGATTTGTATCAATCAAAACATAAAGGACAAAATTATGTTCCGAAGACTACTAATGTCAGTACAATTCAGTCTTGTGATAACAATTCACACGAAGTATCCAATAACCACAAGATTCCACAAAAGATTAATCTAGGATGGTTCGATCCCTTCTCAGTGCCACATTTTTGTTTATCACTTAGAAGATCATATCAACTTATATCAACGAAGATGATAGTACCGAGACGAGAAGACATTTGAAAACCGAAAAAGAGATCAAGCCTTTTGCATCAACAAGCTTTGAGGACAAAGCTTTTTTGAGGAGGAAGGCAATGTTATGAATAAAATATATAGGAAATAATGTAAATGATAATAATTATAAATAATGATTAGTTAATTAGTAATTAGGTTGAAGAGGCATGTCTGAATGAGACATGACTCTCCATGAAGAGGCACCTGCCTAGTATATAAACAGGCCTCTCACTCTCATTTGTATCATCATTCATATTCATACATTTAATATATAATATTTGTATCCTCAATGGATATCTTCATATTCCAAGTCTTCTATTTAATTCGAAGAACGAACTTTGTTCGCTTCACTGCACCCCACGATTTTTACTGCTCGACTCGCGATTTTTTTTCGATTTTTTCAACGTGAAAAAATCGCCGATGTTATTGGGATGATAAAATCGGGATGATGAAAAAAAGCGTGATATTTTGATATAATTTTTTGAAAACATCACGATGTTCGCAACACTGGGCCAAAGCCCAGCTTATGTTGTCAATATTGGAATCAACAACAACAATCTAATCAAACATTGACCCTTTAACTCCATTTCCATTTTTTTGAGATTGGCTCATCTCTTCAGTTTCAATGTTCCATGTAGAGACATGATAGCTCCCCTCCATGTCTAGTTGACGCCCTGGAGGCAAGACTGTCTCGTTAGTTTCTTTCTTTCCACTAGTCTGCCAACCTTGGAGGATGGGAGAGTGGTTGTAACTTGTGAGGGGTTCCCTAAAACTCCCAGTTAGTCTAGCTACTTCCTCTGTGCCCAGGGCATTTTCTTGATGACACCATTAGGTTTAGCATTGGAGAATTTACTCTGACTGACAACTTTGCAGACTCGTCTGGTGACTTAGTGTGAAAATTCTATCACTGCAGCAACTGATTTACTTTTCCTACTTATTGCATCATAAGTTATTCATGAAATTACTTCAACAAACATTAAAATAAGTACTGCTGTAGATATCACATCGTAATACAGAAACAAAAATATGCACACATTGACACAGTTATTTTGGACTAATGTCCCCAGAAAAACTCAATGTGGGAAAACTGGTGCAGCAAGGGAGGATTTTATTATTCAACAATTTTCTTGTACAACAAGGTGCCAAACTGGCTTACTCATAGATAGACAAACTTCCAGCACTTTCCTAAACCCAACGTAGGCCCTACTGACCTCTGATACAACTTGAAACTCTCTGCGTCAGCCTACCGAGGCTCTGCGTAGCCTCTCTGGGCTTCTACGTCACTCCTGCAGCCTCTGTGTGGATGACGCAGACCCTTCTGGCTCTGCGCAGTCTCTGCTGTCTCTGCGTGGCTTCCTCTGGTTCTGCGTCTGCCTCTTCTACGCTGATCTCCCGTCTCTCTGTTCCGTACTTGCTGCCTCCTGACTGCTCTCCAGACCACTGATTCAATTTCTTAACAAACCCCGCTCCAGAAATTGAACTGACTGGTCTCCCTCAGTGTGTTCTCCAAGTGCCCCTCAAGCCTCCTCTTATACTTTTTCTGTTGACATCTCAACGGCCGAGATTAAGTCTCTAATCAATGGCTAAGATTAGATCTGGCTTGGTCCATGTCTTTTGGACCATTCTAACGCAGATTCATATTAATACACATTAATATTTTATTTTCCCTAAGTTTAGACTTAGGGACTCCATTAAAAATATTAATTATTTTAATATCCCCTGATCTGTTTAGAATCTGCCCAAACCCTTTCTGGGTATTGGAAATCTCTTATGCCCCAACCTTTCCACCAAATTTCGTGGCTAGAGTACATCCGATGCTACCCCAAATCAACACTTACACTGAGGCTGGTCCCCTTTCTGTGTTCCTATATTTTCTTACTATTATTTTACACATTGTACAAGGTTTTCTTCAATGGTTAAAGCTTCTATTTTTTCCTTTTTATCTCCCAGTATTTTTGTTTGCCTATATGTGCTACCTTTTCTCTAGATGTGCCACCTTGTTTGCTGTTTGTCCAGCGATACTATTGAGTCTCATTGACCTTTCTTTGGTCATAACTGAATGCTAGTGTATATTCTATCTCAATTTCAACTTCTATGCTGATGCCTGATTCATGTTGGAACAATATCTTGGAAGAGAAACTTTTTTAGTTTGTAGGACCTGACCTTCAGAATTTATAAATGGGTTCATTTAAAGAGCATGGTTAAAAAAAAGTGCATTTGAACTAGCTTTTTCCATTGAAAATATAGTAATGGAAAGGGTTTTATAGAATAGAATACAATTGTGTAGTGGAATTCAGAAGAGTGCTCTGTGTTGAGTTGCTGCAGTAGATCTATTCTGAAAATTCCTTTCTTTCTGCTGTTGTTTGCAGAAATCCAGGTGGCAATCCAGAATGGTTTGGAAGTGTTATAATTGCTGTGCTGGTTACAACTGGTGTTTGTCTTCTGCTTGTCTATTTGCTTCCATATGCACATTCTTCAGGTTCTTGATTTTCTTTTCCCTTTTTACAATATTCTGAAAGGGCATTTCACTCTCGTTTTGCCAGGTTTACACCTTTTCTTGTCATATCCATGTCTGGTATCCAACAGACCAACCTTTTGGAAATTATCTAATATTTAGTTAGTAACTTAGTACAATCTCCTGTGTGAAATTCCTGTCCAGTTGGTTGGAGTCTGGACATCTACCCTACCTGAGGCATCAAGTCAAGAAATCCCTTTAAATTCTTTAGATTTAGTATATGCTTTTCAGATTGAGTTTTATGTTGGGAGGTGTTTAGTTTATTTATTACATCAGTAGATATTACCTGTAAACTTTGGGCAAATTCATAATTGTGGACGATAATTGCTGTGGTTCTACATTTACAACCCTCCATATTTTCAGGTTCTAAGTCATTTCACTGGTTGCTAGTTGTTACTTTTGGCAATAGCTCTGAGATTTTTTATGTTTTTGTGTCTCTTTAGTGTCCTACTTTTTGAAGAGTTGCTGAAGGCACTTTCTTGATTATATGTAACATATCTGTAAATTATCATTATGACTGACTACTTTTGGGTCATCCCATGATATAAATATATTTCTATGCTTCTTTGTTCCATCCAAATATTTGTTGTGAAGGTAGTTTCCTATAAATCTAAATATGAGTATTCGAGGAGACCTAATAAAACTTTCTTACTTGGAAACCTTATGTTTTTATTCCATGTCAAATTGTTTGCCATTTTCCTCTCTATCGTACATTCATAACCAGGCTTGTAGGTTTTGTGTAGTTAAAAATAAGGTTCTTAAGTGTATACACAATTTTGTGAGGTTGGAGGAAAGCATGTTGCATATTACAGGAAGTGTCATTACATTTTGGGAATTCGGTTTCCTTTGCAGGTGGACTAAAATGGATCATCATGGGAACCTGTGTCTTTTTTTTACTGACTCTTGGAGCAGTAATGTTCAAATTCGTCTCCCCTTTTACCACAGATATTGGTAGACCTGTAAATGTAAGTACTTTGAATGATAATTACTTTCTTTGACTTCTTTAATCAGCACGTCTTTTGTGAGAAGCCATTTCTCATGAATGCAAAAGTTTGAACATGTCAATATTGCAGGAACCTACAGTGCACATTATGGTAAAAAGATCATAAATGTTTTTCTTTGGTAAACATGAGAAACTATGAAACTGAAAATCATGGGCATTTGTAAATATCTTGCTCTATTTTTTCGTTTAAACTTTTAGATATCAAGCACCACTAGAGTTTTATTCTTATCAAATGAAGAGGAAGCCATATAAATCTCTAAAGCAAGAATTGCATAAGCTTGCCAACTCTGATGTTTTGAATTAATTGCACCATAATTTGCATTATACATTATATTTATGCATTCTTAACCCATCAACTGAAAATATATTGCATTTGATTTGTTGTCAATTATGTTTCCAAGGTCTGTAAACAATTTTTTTCCCCCAAAAAACTTCAAATTATATTAGAACATTGGTTGCAAAATGCATGCCCCCCTCATCTAGATGTAGAACATGTTAGCTTTCGATGTTACTCCAAAGTCTTTACACCATGCCCTAAGGTGCTTCATGTCATGTGGAGTGCATGGCATGTTGATTACCCTTGGTTGTAGCTTGATGGACATATGCATTGGAGATAGGTTGCTCATGGATTATTATTCCTTGCCTTGGTGCTTATGTGGCACACTTCCTTGGAGCACTGGGGACTTGTGTGGCTTAGTGATTTTCTTCATGGAGTGCATTTGAACTTGGTTGCTTGCTTGGAGAACAATTCACTTTGGAGGAGAGCATTGAGCGCAAGGTAGCATGGGGCCACTTGGTTTCTTGCATGAGGGTTGCACACAACTTGAGGACACTTGGGTTGACAAGTGATCATGTAGGTGTGGTGGACTAGGAAGTAATGATCTGGATTTAAACAAGAACGCAACAAATTACAGATATAACCATAAATAGTAAATACAGAGATGCAACAAAAATAATACTTCATTTCATTAATGTAAAATACTGAAATATGCTTACAAGTAGAAATGGAAATAAACCAGCTAGAGCGATGGTAGCTTATCTTTGAGAAGAGATGTGGTGGCTACATGCCTTTGAACTGTGTTACAATGAGGCTCGAAGGCCTATTTATTGTTGAGAAACAATGGAAAACCCTCAACATCCAAAAACCTAACCCTAGGAGATGAAACGCCAAACTATGGGCCCTGTTTGGGTAAATTGGTACATCAACTTCTCAGGGTTGTAACTTTGGCATATGATCTTCATTTGATGCGCACAATACCTCGTTAGAAAGATATATCCGAGGACCTCAAAACGGTTCCGGAAGTTTAGGACTCGAAAAACTGCCAAAAATAGTAAATTGTGCCACAATTAAGGAAATTGAAAAACTGAAAGAGATAGTTGTGGGGGTCCAAGTGGGATAGGTGGGTGGCCACCAACATCCCCCTGGATCATTCATCCCCCCTTAGGAAGGGGTGGTCCCCATTGCGTTGAGTTCCTCCATGAGATGAAGAAACTTCTGCTGAACTTGGTCCCTGGTGAGCTGTTTTGCAACCTTTGATGTGTCCAGTAATGTTGGGAAGCATGGTCGAGGGCAGTCCACATTGAACACTCGGTGTAAGCAAAGGAATAGGGGAATGTTGTGCTCCAAAGCATTGTTTCCCATAGCCTTGGTAATGGTGTAAGGACTATATCAGAGTGGTTTGAGCTTCCGATGGGCTCTGGTAAGGCGTTCTTTCTGCAGATGCAATCAGACTTTCTCGCCCACTTGAAACTTGTGTGGTACCTGATGCTGATCATGTTGCTGCTTGTACTTGGCATTTTCTAGAATGGAGCGACGATATATCGACCCGTTGGGTAGAGGTGCTCTAGGAGTCAGATTGAATGAATGCTTGACCTGATAGTGCAACGGTACCCCTGTGGGTGAGGAGAAGATGTTCCTGTCTGCTTTCATGACCGTATCCATCTGCTGCTGCTGCTGCATGGAGGAACCCTTCGCGGGGGTCATGGATGTGGTGACGATCTTCCCCTTACTTTGGGAGCGAACCAGACAAAAAATAAATTTCCTAGTCTAGGAGATGATCTTACTGCCTTTCTTAGCAGAGATCAAAGAAGTGGCGGTAGGTGGGGCTACCTCCGATATCCTGTATAATGTATTACACAAAGAAATAATAATAGCGCGAGGCCTTGACTCATACACAGCATGTCGCTTCCACAAGTATGGTTGGCCTAATAATACATCACAAACATCAAGCGGTGCAACATCACACAATACCTCATCTGTGAAGGGCTTGATGCTATAGGGAAGGCAACACTGCTGGCGGACTCGGAGATCTCGTCCTTGGTGAAGCCACCCGATGTTGTACAGTTGCGGGTGTGGTATGGTTGGTAGTCCCAACCGCTTCATGACCTCTGTTGAAATGAGGTTCTTTTGGCTGCCACTATCGACAATGAATTGCAGTGGCGAACCCTTCACCCACATTTGTGAGTGGAAAAGACGCTCCCCCTCCTCTGGATCTTCGGGCTCATTCTTCTGGACCTTGGTGGTGGCAACAGTGGCGCTGGGCTCCGCATCAATGATTTGCTTCCCTTTGTCATTCCCCTTGTTGGGTTTTGACTCAGGGTCAGAACATGCATCTAATTCTGAAGCCTTCAACTCGGCCACCAACGACTGCTTGGTCCGACACTCACTTGTGTTATGAGTGGGGCTCTTATGGAACTCACACCACTTTCCTGTGTCCTTCTTTGACTTCGTGGTGTTGTTCTTTTCTTGCGGCTTCGACAGGTTGTCTTGGGTCACCCCACCTTGGCTTTGTCCTTTGTTCTTCGGATTCGCAGATCCAAAGTCTCGCTTCTTTTGTTTAAACTTTTGCTCAATCTTGACAGCGTATCAGTATGTCGTGCCAAGCGAGGAGATGTTCAGGAACTCCATCTCGTCCTGGATGTACTTGTGTAGGCAGCTGCAGTATTTGAGTACCAAATGCAGCTCAGAATCCTTGATACCCAACTTTGTGCGAAGGGTATGAAAAATATTTGTGAACTCCAGCACATCTTGGTCCCTTCCCTGCCGCAGCGTGGTCCACTTTATGTATTTATCCTCATAGCTTTTGACAAGGTAGTACTGCTCCTTGATGGCATCTCGGAATGAATTCCAAGTGGTTGTGGCTGAAAACAGTGAGCCCGTACTTTCATCCTTTTGCTCGCAGTAGGTTTCCTACCAGTCCTTGATGCGGGGGCTGCTTTGAGAAGTGCAAAACTGATCTTTTCCCAGCTGGAAAAATCATGAACAAAAAAATAACCATCTAGCAGATTTAACCATTTATCTATGGCATCTGCGTCTATCTAACCCTCGAATATGGGGATTTCAAAGTTAACTTGTACCTTAAAGGGTGTGGCGTTTCCAGCGTAGCTGTTAGAAGCAGATGCGTCGCCCCTGGGTAATCGCTGAAGGATTTGGGCAAAGTTTTCCATCATCGCGTTCCTTTGTCGCTCGAGGGCTTCTTCGAGCAAGATTTTGATAGGATCTCCTGCCCCCTCGTTTTTGTTTTCATCTGCCATGGGAGGCCATCGGGATTTGCGAGGCTAGTCTTGCAAGGGTTCAACCAGTTCAAGCCCTAATTCCTTATATCCCGACCTTGTTGGGGACATGGAAAGAAAAACAGAGAAAGAGCAGATCGCTCTGATACCACTGATCTGGATTTAAATAGGAATGCAACAAATTACAGATATAACCATAAATACAGAGATGCAGCAGAAATAATACTTCGTTTCATTAATGTAAAATATGGAAATATGCTTACAAATAGAAATGGAAATAAACCAGCTAGGGCGATGATAGCTTATCTCTAAGAAGAGATGTGGCGACTACATGCCTCTGAACTATGTTACAATGAGGCTCGAAGGCCTATTTATTGTTGAGAAACAATGGAAAACCCTCAACATCCAAAAACCTAACTACATGCCTCTGAATTATGTTACAATGAGGCTCGAAGGCCTATTTATTGTTGAGAAACAATGGAAAACCCTCAACATCCAAAAACCTAACCCTAGGAGATGAAACACCAAACTATGGACCCCTTTTGGGTAAATTGGTACATCAACTTCCCGGGGTCGTAACTTTGGCATATGATCTCTGTTTGATGTGCACAATACCTCGTTAGAAAGATCTATCTGAGGATTACAACTTTTGAGTGAGCAACATCGGTCCAGGGACCCATATTGCTCCCAGTTTTCCCAAAAAACGTCGTTTAGGGCCTCAAAACAGCTCCGGAAGTTTAGGACTCGAAAAACTGCCAAAAATAGTAAATTGTGCTACAATTAAGGAAACTGAAAAACTAAAAGAGACAGTTGTGGTGGTCCAAGTGGGATAGGTGGATGGCCACCAACATCCACCTGGATCAAGTAAAGATGGCTTAGGAGGTAGCATTAGATCATTGGAGACTTTTGGAGGAGTGTTGGACTTTTCTTGAAGAAAATTTGACCTTGGACCCTTGCCTGTTGAATGTGCATGCCTTGGAGCTTGACTTGTGTCACCTAGAGTTGAAGTGCTTCACATGTGGACCTATATAGTGTGTAAATGGTTTATTTATTCTATACTATAGGTCCACTGATTATTGTTTTCCTCCCTCACTTTTCATATAAATGGAGGAAGGATAGAATCCTAATACGATTCTTGTTCACTCATGCAATTGGATGCTTGTGTTAGAGATGTGAGATGTAGAGAAAAATTCTTCCTTATTACTATTTATTTGTATTTTATCTTTGCCTTGTGCACTAGGGTTCTTGAGGAAATTCAATGGAAGACTATGGTTAGGGTTTTTCCTTTAAGGAGACAACCAAGCTAAGGTTTTGAACAGACCCTAAGCAAAGGGAGTACATGTTCTTGTAGTTCTTGTGAGATAAGATAATATAATTCTATTAATGTCCAATAGATGACAAAAGTATGTCAATGGGATTGCTAAGTACAATGATGTTGATACAAGGCAAGAGCACCAAAATGTCTAAAATATAAAGAGCAAAAAAGTAAAGTAGATCCTAAGATCTATGCTAAAGCATGGAAAAACCTAGACTAATGAGTGGCCACAATTGGAGGGAGTGTTGAAAATATTAGCCAGAAAAGGCTTCCTTGATTTGTGCCTTAATCATAAGAGCCAGAACGAGTTCCTTATGCATGACTAGAGTTCCTAAAAGTTAGGAGATTCCTATAAAATAGGATGAGTTCCTATTATTTAGGAATCAACCCCTAAAAAATTGGATGAGTTAGGTGGCAGTTAACTGATGTGTTGAAATTGAAGGTCGAGTTCTTGATTTTCTAGTGTGAGTTAATTGAGGAAAAACACAAGTGATTGAGTTTCAAGTGGTTGACTTGAAATAGGATGAGTTGCATGAGCAGTTAATTGATGTTAACTCAATCAATCACAAAATCATTCCTTAATTAGAAAACTCACTAATTTTAACCATTCAAATTGCCTTTAAAAGGAGGAGCAAAGGCACAAGTTTAATCATTGTTTTGGTGAGACCAAGCAATAGGAAGCACGAGTTTGTGCGTGGAGCTTGTGAGAGGAAGAGTGTGCAAGAAAAGCTTGTGCACAGATTCATAGAGGGCAACAAAGATCAACAGTCTTGTAGGTGTTTCAAGCTTAGTTCTAGTAGAGAAATCAAATTGGTTTCTATTGAGACAAAGTTATTTTGTAAGAGATCTATTGGTTAGTTTTTCTATCACAAAAATTGTCAAACAAGCAGAGGGTTTTCCCAGTTGGGTTCCCTAGTAAAAAAAAAGTCTTGAATTGTGTGCCTGTGTTTTATTCTCTGTTCCTATTCTGCTACACTCTAGTAGAGAATTTTTGTGTCTTATGAATAGAACTAGGTTCAGAATTGTTCATTAAGCAGTAGCAGAAATTCATGGAAAATCTACATGTTATCAGAGCACTTGGAACAGAATTAAGATTGTCACAAGTGCATCTCATCAAGGCAACCACATTCTACAGGAGCATCTGAAGTAGAGAAAAGGGTCAAGTTTGTGTCTCTTTCTCGTGATCTGATTTGCCAAGGTAGGAGGGAGGCTAACCGAGACTAGGAGAAAATCTGGGCATGTTTTGGTATATGTCTCTTTGAAATTCAAGGTTGCAGAAGTCTGGTTCCTTGTAGGAGGCCGAACCTCAGTCACAACAAAGTGTAGAGGGCTGAAGGCACCTTTTTTGTAGGGTCGAAGGTTTAGGGAAGTTGTTGGAGGGAAGCAACATTAGTCAAGGTACCTGCACAGAGGGTTGGAGAAGGTTATACCAGGTTGTGGAGGAGGTTGAAGAGCCTTAGTTAGAGCAGGTACAAAAGCCCTAACCAGTGAGCAGATCACCTCAATACATGCACAAATCCGTGGAGTTTTCAAGGCAGTTGATAACTTGAAATAGGTATGTGTTTGTCTCTCTTGTGATTGATGGATGCTAGGTGTTGAGTCTAGGTTGGACAGGTTGTTTGGCATCTTAAGAGCAGTGAGGAGGGCTGCTAGTAGGTGTCAAAAGGAGCCCTAAGTGCAGATCAATGAAGGACCATTAGGTCTGCTAGAAGAGGCAGTTTTAGAGGCCCTAAGTACAGTGCTTGTGAAGGACTAGAAGACTGTTTATGGGCAAGTTTTTTAGAGAGCTCTCAAGGGAAGCAAGATGGCTTACCAAGGGTTGAGAGCAGATCACTGTCTAGAGGGAGCATTGAACTTCATAGCTTGGAAAGGGAGGGTTATGATAGTGTTGGAAGATAATGGTGTGCGATAATTCGTGAAGTAGGCTATCCCACCACCACAAGATGCCCAACAATTGGCCTAGCATAATAAGAATGATATCAAGGCAAGGAGGATCATTCTAGAAGGGATCAAAGATCAGATAGTGCCTCATATCCATGAGAAAAAGACAACGTTTGAGATGAACGATGCAATCCTAAAGTTGTATCAAAGTATCAATGATACCAGGAAGCTTGCTCTCAAGGAGAAGTTAAGGAGTATCCAGATGAGCAAGGATGAGTCCATTGTCCCATATTTGTCAAGGTTCACTCAGGTACGAGATGAACTAGGTGGGGTGGGCGTGGTTGTATCTAATCATGATCTTGTGAGTTTTTCCTTACTTGGACTTCACAAGTCGTGGAAAGGGTTTTGGGATGTTGTTAGTGGGAGAGAGAACTTCCCAAATTGGGAAAGGTTTTGGTCTGAATCCATACGTGAAGAGATCTGGAGAGAAACCATAGAAGGAAGATCAATTATGACAGAGGACGGAGAGAACTATGCCCTAGCAGGCAAGGGTAGCAAGGCTAAGTGCAAGAAGGGCCATGGAGAAGCCGGGTCCAATGAGAAGGGCAAGAAGAAGGATCTAAGTAAGATCAAGTGCTTCCATTGCCATGAGTTTGAACACTATGCTTCTAAGTGTCCTAGTAAGAAGAAGGGGGTAGAGAATGATCATGTTGTTGCATCAGCGGAGGTAGATCACTTTTCTGCCCAGTTCAAGAAGGATTTCTCATTGATAGCTTGCATGGCAAGCTCAACAAGTAGCAATATGGGGTATATTGATTCAAGAGCTTCCTTCCACATGACCAGGAACAGGAAGAGTTTTAGCCACCTGAAGGAGAAAGACATGTAGGTTCATATTAAGCTAGGAGATGATGGTCAGTATGCAGCTAGAGGAGTTGGTACTGTTAGCTTTCAAAGGGAGGCAATTAATTCCCTTCATCTCAAAGATGTTCTTTATGCTCCAGGATTGAGGCAAAATCTTGTTTCAGTAGCCACCCTTGAGGACAAGGGATATGATGCCATCTTCAGCAGAGGTAAGGCATACCTCCAGCACTTAGCTTCTAGATGTAAGAAGTAGATAGGTGTGAAGGTGAAGAATCTCTACAAGTTGCAGGTAGAGATAGGTGTAGCCTTCAGCAGTAAGGCAGGTGGTGCACAGAGTAGAGAAGTGATGGTTGAGCGAGAGAAGGATAGAGCTCTCAAGATGGAGCCTCAACTAGTATCTCAATTTCGGTCTAAGCTAGTTGGCAATTGGGCTGACTAACAGGATGATGATGATGAGGACCATAGCCTAGGGTGAGTGGAGGCAGCCACTTAGTCAAAGACTTCCAGTATAGGAAGAGTTCGAGCCAAGTGGGTAAAGGATTTGTTTAAGGGAGATCAAAAGAAAGTTGAGGCTCCTAGCATCAAGAAGCAGCCACAGAGATACACAGGGTACATGGAACTTATGACTAAAGTGGTGGACTCGCAGAGCATGGTGGGAAGACCAGATCTTCAAAGCAGGTTCAGTAGAAGAAAGCAAGGAAGTCTCCTAATTCAGAGGGAGCAGCTACATCAGTGGAGAACTTGGTAGAGTCGAAGACAGATCCAGGTGGACAAGGTTCTTCCAGGAACACCTTCCTCGCTAAGAGGGAGTGTTGAAAATAGTAGCGAGAAAAGGGTTCCTTGATTTGCCCCTTAATCATAGGAGCCAGAACGAGTTCCTTCTTGTGCATGACTCAAGTTCCTAAAAATTAGGAGATTCCCTATAAATTAGGACGAGTTCCTATAATTTAGGAATCAGTCCCTAAAAATTAGGACAAGTTAGGAAGCAGTTAACTGATGTGTTGAAATTGAAGGTCAAGTTCTTGATTTTTGTTATGAACTTAAATTCATAACAATTAATTAAAATATTAAAATATTATTTAAATAAATAAATTATTAATTATAATCAATTAATTAACAAATAATTAGCTAAATGAAGAGACATTAGTCCCCAAGGGACATGTCTCTTTGATTAGGCATGGCCAGTCAACTCCTATTTAAGGAGCACCGCCTCAGCTTTGTAATCATCATTCAAATTTTATCAATTAATATATATATTACATTCAAAACTCATTTAGAGTATTTTTAACAGTAAATACCAGATTATAAATTTTATTTCTAGCAGTGGTATATTTTAATTAATTACTAATTTATTTATTTAAATAATATTTTAATTAAATGTTATGAACTTAAATTCATAGCAATAAATTAAAATATTAAAATATTATTTAAATAAATAAATTATTAATTAAATCAATTAATTAACAAATAATTAGCTAAATGAAAAGACATTAGTCCCCAAGGGACATGTCTCTCTGATTAGGCATGGCTAGTGAACTCCTATTTAAGGAGCACCACCTAAGCCTTGTAATCATCATTCAAATTTTATCAGTTAATATATATATGACATTTAGAACTCATCTGGTGTATTTTTAACAGTAAATAGCAGATTAGAAATTTTATTTCTAACAATTTTTTAGTGTGAGATAATTGAGGAAAAACACAAATGATTGAGTTTCACGTGGTTGACTTGAAATAGGACGAGTTGCATGAGCAGTTAACTCATGTTAACTCAATTAATCACAAAATCATTCCTTAATTAGAAAACTCACTAATTTTACCCATTCGAATTGCCTTTGAAAGGAGCAAAGGCACAAGTTTAATCATTGTTTTGGTGAGCACGAGTTGGTGAGACCAAGCAATAGGAAGCACGAGCTTGTGAGAGGAAGAGTTTGCAAGAAAAGCTTGTGCACAGATTAGTAGAGGGCAGCAAAGATCAACAATCTTGCAGGTGTTTCAAGCTTAGTTCTAGCAGAGAAATTAGATTGGTCTCTTTGCTTTATTAAATCAATTAATTGATTTATTAATTAAATCAATTAATTAACAAATAATTAGCTAAATGAAGAGACATTAGTCCCCAAGGGACATGTCTCTCTGATTAGGCATGGCCAGTCAACTCTATTTAAGGAGCACCACCTCAGCCTTGTAATCATCATTCAAATTTTATCAATTAATATATATATTACATTCAAAACTCATCTGGGGTATTTTTAACAGTAAATAGCATATTAGAAATTTTATTTCTAACAATTTTCTAGTGTGAGATAATTGAGGAAAAACACAAATGATTGAGTTTCACGTCGTTGACTTGAAATATGACGAGTTGCATGAGCAGTTAACTCATGTTAACTCAATCAATCACAAAATCATTCCTTAATTAGAAAACTCACTAATTTTAACCATTTGAATTGCCTTTGAAAGGAGCAAAGGCACAAGTTTAATCATTGTTTTGGTGAGCACGAGTTGGTGAGACCAAGCAATAGGAAGCATGAACTTGTGAGAGGAAGAGTGTCCAAGAAAAGCTTGTGCACATATTAGTAGAGGGCTGCAAAGATCAACAATCTTGCAGGTGTTTCAAGCTTAGTTCTAGCAGAGAAATTAGATTGGTCTCTTTTGAGACAGTTATTTTGTAAGAGATCTATTGGTCAGTTTTTCTATTAACAAAATTCTCAAACAAGCAGAAGGTTTTCCTAATTGGGTTCCCTAGTAAAAACAAATGTTGTGTCTTGAATTGTGTGAATGTGTTTTATTCTTTGTTCCTATTCCGCTGCACTCTAGTAGAGAACTTTTGTCTCTTACGAATAGAACTAGGTTCAAAATTGTTCGTTAAGCAACAACAAAAAATCGTGGAAAATCTACAGGGAGATGTATAGGAAAGGGAGCTAGGAATTGGTTGATGTTCCACTAAATATATCTCTCCTAACATTCGAGTTCGGATGAAGAAAACTCATAATAGAATGATGTCCGAAGGAAGAGATATGGGAAGATCTAGACCACCCACTATGTTGTCTAGAAGAGGTAACCCATCGCTTATGCTTAGGTGGTCTTGTCTACTTGCTGGGAAGAGATTAGGTCAAGAAATGCCTTTGAGATCTGTTGATTTGAGGTAGCATCAGATGTGCTCTAGCCACAAAACTTGGTGGAGAGATTGGGGCACATGAGATCTCCAATACCCAGAAAGGGTTTGGGCAGATTCTAAACAGATCAAGAGATATTAAAATAATTAATATTTTTAATGGAGTCCCTAAGTCTAAACTTAGGGAAAATAAAATATTAATGTGTATTAATATGAATTTGTGTTAGAGTGGTCCAAAAGACATGGATCAAGCCAGATCTAATCTTAGCCATTGATTAGGGACTTAATCTCGGTCGTTGAGATGTCAACAGGAAAAGTATAAGAGGAGGCTTGAGGGTCACTTGGAGAATACACCAGAGTGATCAGTCATTCTATTCTCTAGAGCGGGGTTTGCTAAGAGAGATAGAATCAGTGATCGGGAGAGCAGCTAAGGGGCATTGAATACAGAGAGACAGAGAGGCAAAGATAGTGCTGGGATAGCAGCAGAGCAGCCATAGAGAGAGAAGTAGGAGCAGCCAGTGCTCACGCAGGGCCACGCAAAGGCAGCTAAGTGCTACACAGAGCACCAGAGGGGCCATCGTAGCTGACGCAGAGGCTCAGAGAGCTGACTCACGCCAAGATAGGCTAACACAGTGCCAGCACTGGACTAGGAGAGGCTGACGCAGTCCAGATTGGGCAGACGCTGGGGTTTCTGGGGCAGATTGGTGCTGAGTAGCTGCCAGAAGGATCATCTAGGGTTTCAGCTAGTAGATTTGTCAGAAACAGAGAGGTATTACTGCTAAGGAAATTCTCTGTTGGGTAGGCCAGTTTTGGCACCCAGATTGTACTTTGATATTGCTTAATAAGAAAACCCTCAGATAGCTGCACCGGTTTTCCCACATTGGGTTTTTCTAGGGACATTAGTCCAAACATAATGGTGTGATATGGTGTGTTTGTTCTTGTTTCTTTTAGTTGTCGATCTGTAATATGTTGAGCATGCATTGGTGTTTATTTTCAGTATTTACTTTGTAAATAACTTGTTAAGGAAAAATAACAAGTAGGTAGGAATAAATCAGATAAAGTGTATGAAGGGTTTCTAACTAAGTAAACTTAGTAACTTCAACATATAATGAAGGGAGATGCTCCCTTGGGTCCACACTAATCTAGACTTAGAGGAAATGTTGTTATCAGTTCGTCTCGTGGTGCCCCAAGTTAATGGAAGCATTGTAAAGAAGGAAGTAATTTGCTCAGCCTTTTTCAATAGTTTTCCATCCTCTGAATCAATTTCCTCCCTAACAGTTCTAGGATCATCATCAGTAATAAACAAAGCAAAATTTGAACAAAAATCAAGTGGAATATACCTTTATGGTTGTCTTCTTCCCGAACTGATCTCCTCAATATCAAAGTATGTGGTTCTTCTTCTTTTGTTTCTTGTTCTTTTGTAGAGTTTGATTCAGCATCCTTCATTTCAAACTCTATCTTTTGTAGTTGTTTCTTTCTTGGTAGGACTTCATGTTTGATAGCATCTTTGATTCGTCTAAATGCCACATCTCGACTATACACAACCTTCTTAGTTTCTCGGTTCCAAAGCTTTTGTATCCATCTTACTCCTATTCTCCTTTAGAAAATGTACATAAGCATCACAGCCAAATACCCTAAGATGTTTAAGAGGAGGTTTCTCACTAGTCCATACCTTATGTGGAGTCTTGTCATCTAATGTTGCTGAGGGTGATCTATTTACTAGATAACATGCATTGTCCACTGCTTCTACCCAAAAAATCATGCCCTAACTTGGCACCACTGAGCATGCTCCTTGCTTTCTCCATCAGTGTCATATTCATCCTTTCTGAAACTCCATTCTATTGAGGTGTGTATGGAGTAGTCTTTTGCCTTGCTATGTTGCACTTCTTATAGAATTATTTGAATTCTTTCCCAAATAATTGTCCACCACTATTTGTCCTCAACACCTTAATTTTCTTCTCTATCTGGTTTTCCACAAGAGCCTTAAGCTCTTTGATTTCTTTTCTAAATTTCAAATTTATTCTTGAAGTATTAAATCCATGTATTCCTCGAGAAGTCATCTATAAATGAGACATAGTACACATACTTACCAAGTGATGGAATCGACAAAAGTCCAAACATATCTCTATGCACCAAGTCCAGTGTTCCCTCTGACCTTGTAGAACTAGAAGAGAATCTTACCCGATTTTTCTTCCCATATAAACAATTTTCACATAAATCAAATTCGAAAGAGAAAATAGGCATGCCTTCTATCATACCATTATTGTGTAGTAATCGAAGGCCCTTCTCTTTGATATGTCCCTATCTTTGATACCACAACATAGTCTTTTCTCTATGCACCAACTCCAATGTTCCCTCTGACCTTGTAGAACTAGAAGAGAATCTTACCTGATTTTTCTTCCCATATAAACAATTTTCACATAAATCAAATTCGAAAGAGAAAATAGGCATGCCTTCTATCATACCATTATTGTGTAGTAATTGAAGGCCCTTCTCTTTGATATGTCCCTATCTTTGATACCACAACATAGTCTTTTCTCTATGCACCAACTCCAATGTTCCCTCTGACCTTGTAGAACTAGAAGAGAATCTTACCCGATTTTTCTTCCCATATAAACAATTTTCACATAAATCAAATTCGAAAGAGAAAATAGGCATGCCTTCTATCATACCATTATTGTGTAGTAAACGAAGGCCCTTCTCTTTGATATGTCCCTATCTTTGATACCACAACATAGTCTTTTCTCCAAAAGCTGCAAGAGTTTTTCCTTCTTTAGCTCCACTCTCAGGAACAACGAAAATGTTACACCCATCACTAATAGTGCTTCCCAATAGCTTATACCTATGTTGCATTAAACGCCGAAACGCTCCGAAGTTTCTGAAATGGGCACGTTTAAAAACGTCACCTACCAAAAATGGAAATGTCAGTCGAAACATCATATATCTATATCTATCTATATATATATCTCTCTCTCTCTCTCTCTCTATATATATATATGATCTTGCAAGAAAAAAATGAATAAGAGCCATAGATGACAATTTAGAAGGAAAGCTAAGTCTATATTAACTCTCATAGATGATTACATGATGCAAAATCCAAAATTAACCTTTATAGATGAGGCTATACATCCAAGATTCCAAAACCAACCTTTATACATGAGGCAATATATGCTAAAATTGAAATAAAACATGAGCTAAAGACAAATAAAATTACATATCACTAATCTAGTAATCATCATCACCCTCATCCTCATCATCAAAAATAGAAGACGCTTGTTCAACATAACCACTATGTGGATTGGAAGAAGAGGCAATTCCACTTCAAGTTGCATCATGCCACCAACATGAAGAGCAACAAGAGAGATCTCCAAGTCTGGGCATTTTGCATCCACATCTCACTGTTTATGAGGTCCACTTGTATATTCTTCACCCTTGCGAGACACAAGGCGTAGGCTTGAATGCACATATACAAGGTCCTCTACCTTCTGCAATCCCAACTTCTTGTGCTTCACATTATAAAAGAAATTGTAGGTGCTCCAATTCCCTTATGCTAATGAAGAGCCTGCCACTTGTGAAATCGAGCCCCACAATTAGGCTAGCTTCTCGTGGGGCCCGTGAAACGCTTAAGAAATGGCCGAAACACTGCTCAAAAAGGTCAAAACATGGGTAGTTGTATTGTACGATGTCCCCAACTCAGGGGACATTAAAGTTCTTGGTACCGGTACAACCCAAAACTCGACCTTGCTACATTTTCTTACAACATAGGCTTATACAGAGTTCCAATCCAAAATCCCCTTAGTAATATCATTGCTCCTCAAACCATCCTGCAAGTATCCTTTTCAAACACTGTTCTTACACCAACATCACTCATCTTGCTTACAAACATCAAATTTCTAGCTAAATCTTGGGATGTGCAAAACACCATGGAGTGTTCTAATCGTTCCACCCATGATCTTCAACTTGGCATTCTCTTGTCCTATGATTCTGGCTATCAAGTCATCTCCTAAGAAAACATTACCACTATCGAATCTTTCATACTCACAAACCCACTCCCTATGAAGAGTCATATGAAAGGATGCACTTGAGTCGACCAACCATGTTGAAATTTCTGAGTCTGACATGTCAGAAATTCCTACTACATTATCTGGTTTATTTCACCTACTTGTTTATTCCTTAACAAGTTATTTAACCATATAAATACTGAGGATAAACGCAAATGTAGTCTCAACTCATATACAGATCATCAATTGAAATAACAGACAAACACACAAGGGACACCGTTATTTTTGGACAATTGTCCTCGGAAAAACCCAACTTCGGAAAACCGGTGCAACAGTCCTGAGGGTTTTATTATTAAGCAACTTTCTTGAGTACAACTAGGGTGCCAAACTGGCTCACCCAACAAAGATTTCTACACGACAGTAATACCTCTTCTCGGAGACAGAAATTTAGCAAGTTTGCCCCATGAAAATCCTTGCGGCGCTTCCTCTCGGTTCTGCATAAGCTTTGCTAGACACAACGTCACTCTTGAACCCTCTGTGTCAGCCATCTGCCTCTCTGCATCAACTTTCTGGCCTTCTGCGTCACCCACACAAGCCCCTCAGCCTCTGCGCAGTCTCTGGTTGCCTCTGCATGGCTCCTGTTGTCTCTGCGTAGCTCTGACTACCTCTGCGTAGCCTCTCTAGGCTCTGCGCTGACCCTCAGGCACTATCTCTACCTCTTTGCTATGTACTCACTGCCCCTCGCTGCAACTCAGATCACTTGTTCGAATTTTCTCAGCAAACCCTACTCCAAAAAATCGAACTGACTGATCAATCTTCGTGTATCTCCAACTGACCCTCAAGCCTCCTCTTATACTTTTCCTGTTGAGTCTTCAACGACTGAGATTAAGTTCCTAATCAACGACTATGATTAGATTTGGCTTGATCCATGTCATTTAGAACATTCTCACCCAGTTTTATATTAATACCATTAATATTTTAATTTTCCTAAGTTTAGACTTAGGAACCCCATTCAAAATATTAATTATTTTAATATCTCTCTAACCGGGTGGAATTTCCCCAAACCATTTCTGGGTCTCAGAGATCTCATGTGCTTTAGCCTCTCCACCAATTTTCATGGCTAGAGCACATCCGATGCTACCACAAAACAACACTCACTCTTAGGAAGGAATTTGCTCTAGTAATGTTCCACCACTGAACACCACACTGATCCTTCCGCACTGGTACCTGTGTTGATGCTTGGCCTGCTACCCAACATCCACTGCACTGCTGCCTCTTGTACTGTTGCCCATGGCTCTGCCACTGCCACTGCTACATCTGTACTACAGCTCCCTTCGCATCCATGTTGCTGCTAGTCCTTCCTCCCAACATGACATCTGCACTGAAACTCTCTCTCAACATGTTGCCCATGTTGCCCATAGCACTACCACTGCTAATTGTTGCACTGCAACTCAGTTACCAAGATGTAAGCAACTGATCTATCCAATTTTGACATCCTTGTCAGTCTAGAAGCCTCTTGATGTTGAAGCTACCTCTATTGCTATCTTGTGCCCCCTCTGCTGCATCTGTGCTGCTACAAACATCTATGTGCCTCTCGCACTGCTACAACCATCACTGCACTGCCACAGACCTCTACACTCTAGCACTGCCTTGTCACTCCATCGCATTTTGCTTCTAACGACATGCGTCATCTTGCTACTGTCATTTGGGGCTCCCGTACCCAGATATGATCCAAGAGTTTGGGTACCTCAGGGATCCTGCCCGTCATCTTCTGTAGTCCTCCTGACTACAGCCCGATGTCACCCCACCTCTTCTCTAGAGGTGCATGAGCACTCATGGCACAGTCGTCGTTAGTCTCGACTTCTTTCTCTGCCTTAGCCAGAGTTGCCTTGGAGTCAGAAGCCTCTCCCTTATTCTTCTTCCTAAGACACTGGGTTGCATAATGACCCAACTCCCCACAATGGAAGCACTTCACCTTGAAGATGTTCTTCTTCTTCCACTTCCCCTGCTATCTTGCAAATGCCAGTGCCGCATCCTCCTCCTCTTTCTTGATTCGACCTCCTTTGTTGCTACTTCTCGCCTTGGTCAACTGTCTAATCTCTTCTTGGCGAAGAGCTGCCCACATATCTTCCCATCCTGGAAGATCAACTCTGCCCAAAAATGCTTTGGACAAATGTCTCCCAATCCTCGGAGACTGCATTCAGGGTGTTCCTCACCATGAACTCTTGATCCAGTGTGGCCCCTATGGAAGTAAGTTGGTCCCAAATCTCTTGCAAGTTGCTGAGGTATAGATCTATCTGCTCACCCTTCTGCATCTGATACGACTAAAGTTGATTCTCCAACAACATCTTTCTCTGCACGGAAGTGCCCTGATACAATGTCGTCAAGGTATCCCACATCTCCTTTGTTGTGTTCTTCTTGGCAATATGCGGTACTACATGATCCTTGACCCCATCAAGGATTATGCACTTTGCCTTCGCCATTGCATCCTCATACCTTTCATTATCAGCTAGGTCGACTGGGATAGCCAAGGTTCTCAAGGCAAAGCCCTTAACGCGATGTCTATCCAGAACAGACAGGATCCTGGCTTTCCAGATGATAAAGTTCAAGGCCCCTTCCAACCTATCTTGATCCCTCAGTCCGTTCATTGCCATCTCCGCTCCTTTTCTGGACTCCCTCTGAGTCTCGACTTCCCTCCTGGAAGTTCTCTCCTAGACTCCCTTTGAGTCTCGATTTCCCATCTAGAAATCTTCCCGCCAACTGTCGATCCACTCCTCTCCAGTCCTCTTTGCAACTGCAACTCGGATCTGGATTTCTTGGCTAGAAATTCGTCAAGGCAACGACTCCCTCTACCTTGGTTCTGTCTCGTTAGGCACTGTTTTGCTTCGACAGCAATAGCACCCCACCAGCATTCACAATCTACCCACAGCTACCTATGCCCCAACAACTGAAGAAACTGAGCCTTCTAGCTCTGCGCAATCCCGACAAAGGCCCGAATCACTCCTCTGGCCAACTGTGTCAAGCCTACCTGACTGAGTAGGATGACATGGCTCTTCGTGAGCCTCTTCTGCCTCTTGCTGCCTCTGCGTTGGCCCTCTCTCTGGTTCGAAATGATGACATAGGCCCTCTGCGTCACTCCTCTGCTGCTTTCTACTTAGGAGCAACTTTGTCTCTCGGGACAGCTGTTACTGCTGCAAATTCTTCTGATTACGCTGGTGCCTTCAGTCCTCCCGTGATCTGCAATGCTCTGATACCATGTTGAAATTTTTGAGTCTAATATGTCAGAAATTCCTACTGCATTATGTGGTTTATTTCACCTACTTGTTTATTTCTTAACAAGTTATTTAACCATATAAATGTTGAGGATAAACACAAATGCAGTCTCAACTCATATACAGATCATCAATTGAAATAACAAACAAGCACACAAGGGACACTGTTATTTTTGGACAATCGTCCCCGGAAAAACCCAACTTGGGAAAACCGGTGCAGCAGTTCTGAGTGTTTTATTATTAAGTAGCTTTCTTGAGTACAACAAGGGTGCCAAATTGGTTCACCCAACAGAGATTTCTACACGCCAATAATACCTCTTCTCGGAGACAGATGTTCAGTAAGTCTGTTCCACGAAAATCCTTCCACCGCTTCCTCTCGGCTCTGCGTCAGCTCTGCTAGCCACAACGTCACTCCTAAACCCTCTGCGTCAACCTTCTGCCTCTCTGCGTCAACTTTCTGGCCTTCTGCATCAGCCACGCAAGCCCCTCAGCCTTTGCGCAGTCTCTGGCTGCCTCTGCGTGGCTCCTGCTGGCTCTGCGTAGCTCTGATTGCCTTTGCGTAGCCTCTCCAGGGTCTGTGCTGACCCTCAGGCATTATCTCTACCTCTCTGCTATGTACTTACTGCCCCTCGCTGCAACTCAGATCACTTATTCGAATTTTCTCAGCAAACTCCGCTCCAGAAAATCGAATTGAGTGATCAATCTTGGCGTATCTCCAACTAACCCTCAAGCCTCCTCTTATACTTTTCCTGTTGAGTCTTCAACGGCCGAGATTAAGTCCTTAATCAACGACTAAGATTAGATTTGGCTTGATCCATGTCATTTAGAGCATTCTCACCTAGTTTTATATTAATACCCATTAATATTTTAATTTTCCTAAGTTTAGACTTAGGAACCCCATTAAAAATATTAATTATTTTAATATCTCTCTAATCGGGCAGAATTTCCCCAAACCATTTCTAGGTCTTGGAGATCTCATGTGCTTTAGCCTCTCCACCAATTTTCATGGCCAAAGCACATCTGATGCTACTAGAAATCAACAAACCATGCCTCATGATCTACATGTGTACTTGAAGACACCAATTACACATCCCCTCCTTCATCTGAGGAGGTTTTTGTTTCTGCAGAAGGAGCATTTTCAGATCCCTACCCTTTCTCATAAATTTTAGATCTACAATCTTTCTTGTAATGCCCGTTTCCACATCTCCAACATATCTTTACAAACTTTCCTGGAGACTTAGATCTTCCTCTAAATTTAGATCTCCCACTCGAGGACTTATTTTTATTTCTATTTTGGGAGTGTCCTCTTATAGATGAGGCATCCCCGTTTTGGACTTCCATGTTTTTCTGTCTCATCTCGTCAAATAACAAAGATGATACTATTTCATCAAACTTTAAAGTAGTTGCATTACTACCTATGGCAACAACTAGAGTATCCCATGAGTCTGGAAGAGAACATAATAGATTGATGCACTTATCTTCATATGAAATCCTAATATCAATAGATAATAGCTGACTTACCATAATATTGAAGGCATTCAGATTGTCTATCACTAAGCTTCCATCCTTCATCCTCGAGTTATACAACTTCTTCCATAGGAACAATTTATTCACCAGGGACTTAGACTGATATAGAGCCCCTAACTTGTCGCACAAAGCCTTTGTTGTAGCTTCCACTAAAACATTCAGTAATACTAAATCTGAGATACACAATCATATTGCGCTCTTTTCCTTTCAATCCAACTTTGTCCAGTTTTCTCTTGACATCCCTATTGGTGCATGACCTGGACCCACAATAATCCACTGATCTATATCCACCAACAAACCATCCATTTTGAGCTCCCGTAGCTCAAAACTTTGCTCATTGAATTTCTTGATCTCTATCATTTAATTGCTTGCCATTTCCTTTCACCACAAGAATCACTTCTGCAGATCTCTGATTATAACAGGGTCTACCATAGGCTTGAGCAAAACCCCTTAGCCACAAAGGCATCCCCTTGAAGCTATAATTGCTCTAATACCAAATGTAGGTTTTAACGATATACAATTAATTGTTGCAAACAAATTCTTCAATAAAACTAAAAGGATGCAATGGCAATTATACACATTAACACAAAGATTTTATCTTGGAAACCCAAAACCGGGAAAGCAACAAGATTTTTTCCCATATATATTCTTCTATACATTATTACAATACAATATATATCTCGCGGCATCCATGAACCGCCAATCCATTTACCCTATATTAGAATACAACCATAGTTCCTTAACTGTAACGACAAAACCAACATATGCCACAAAACCACTTTTAGCAAAAATTGTGCACATAAAACTGCCAAAAATGGATGCAAAAAGCTGCCCCAAAAAATTTTCCAGGGGCACCACCCCCCTACAAACCCCCCCAACAAGGGAGGCTTCCCACCCCCTATGACTCCCCCACTACGCCTAGTGCAACATATGGCACATGGAGCTAGTCGTGCAAAGAATATAACACATACCCAACATAACCGCCATCGATTGTTTCTCAAAATGGGTGGAGGTTATACCAACTAAGATGGCAAACATAGAAGTTGCAATGAACTTCATGGAAGGAAGGATTATCATAGGATTCAGAACACTGGCCAAAAGTATGACAAATAGCGCCAAAGTTTTAGTTCGATTGGCTTGGCCACATTTTGTTGCAAGTATGGGATTGTATTAACCCACTTTTCTAATTACTACCCTCAAGGAAACAATTTAGTTGAATCCAACAATGTAGGTGGCATTGATTGTTGAACTCCTTTGTCATGGCCTTAGCAAAATTGTACTCTTCACTCAAACCAAAATCATTGATTAGGCATGTTAAGCTTTTTCTACCATATTGTAAATCCTGGATTAGGCAGTTTCATTAAAATTAAGTGGTGTTGGCTGATGTTCCTAGAGGATTGAGGTAGAGGCAAAGGATGAAGGATGATACTAATGATGTGGATCACAATATAAGTGATGATGGAACATTGCTTGTTATTTATGTTTGTCATTAAAATGTTCTTGCTTATTTATTCCTAATGCTTTCTTTCAAAGTTTTAATATAATTATCAATATATTATGAATGGCATTTATAACTTCATAATAATGTAGTATTCATCTACAAGTAGAACAAATATGCATGTTTTCATATATTATGCAACTAATTTGGCATTCTGCATGTTTAAGGGGGTCCCATGTTGGTTAGGTGTAAGGTGTCTTGGACCTCATGCAACAACCCCAGTTAGGTCTCATCGCCAGGGGTTGTGGTTCCACCCAAATTCTAACATATCTGGGGGCTGGAACAGTGCTGCACTTTATCAGCTTCTGTGAAAATTCCAAAATTGAATCCTATTGCAGCAACTAGAAATAATTCTCCTAAATGTTAAATTATTTTTTCACAATTTATTTATTGTTTGCTACAACAAATACTGAATCAATCACACTACAACCTACACAAATAAAACTGTAGAAGAAATAAACGCTGGAAGAAATACTACCACACACACATAAATTTACACAGTTATTTTTGGACCTATGTCCCTAGAAAAACCCAACTTGGGAAAACCGGTGCAGCAGTTGAGGGTTTTATTATTATGCAACAGTGAAATAATCTGAGTAGAACTGGATGCCGAAACTGGCAATACTACAGAGACAAACTGGCAAGAAAAATCTAGTAAGGAATTTCCTCACCCCACAGGCAATTTCCCGACAGCACTTCACTTCAGAATTTTGGCCTTCTAACGAACTACGTTAGCCTCTGCGCTACTCTACATAGCTGGCTAGATGGCGTGTCTTCTACTGAATTCTGATGAAGTCGTCTTGCCTTCTGTCGACTAGAAATATGCTTCTCCAGCACTCTGGGACTCCTTCCCAGCCTCTAGAACTAAATACATCAATCTTCCTCAACAAATCGACTTTGCCTCTAGAGGCTACTACGCAACTTTGTGTCAACCTCTATGTGGTTCATTTGCCTCTCTGCAAATGCACTCACTGAATCTAGAATCCTTCCTCCGGCTTCACTGCCCTTGCCCCTCTCTCACTGCTTCGATCTCACTGGCTCTCTCTCTGGCAACTAACTACTGCTACTCTGGAAATCGATTTGCTCATGAAATTGAACTTCTCAAGTGATTTCTCCAAGCCCCATCAACTTCTTATAATCCTTTGTTGAGGCTTCAACGACCAAGATTAGATCTTAATTGATGGCTAGGATTAACTTGAAGTCGATCCATGTGAGTTTCTAGAACATTTACACCTTAACTTAATTAATTCTGATTAATTAGTCATATTCCACAAGTTTAGATTTAGGAAATATTTGAAAACTGACTAATAATCTAATTAAGTCATTTCTAGGCGGAATTTCCATAAATGATTTCTGGGTTTTGGAAATCTCATGTATTCTAGCCTCTCCACAAAATTTCAAGGCTAAAACACATCTAATGCTACAAAAACTAACACTCCCTCTTAGCGAGGAATGTGTTCTAGCGTTGTTGACTCCTGTAGCAACACCTTGTCTCTGCATCATCTCCTGCTACATTGTTGATGTCTGGCTACTGCTGCCTACCAACCACTGCGCAACTCTGATATGTGTTGCATCTATGTTGCTGCTGACACCGTTGAACTGCTGCTGACACCGTTGAACTGCTACCAACACTGCATCTACACTGCCACTCCCTCTTCATTTGTTGTTGCTACAACTACAACATCTGCAACTGAAAAGCATCCTAAATATTGAATCAACTATGATCAGTATGATGCATTTGTCTCCCGAGTCTCTGACTGTTGCTAGTATCTGCGATGTCACTAAGGAATCTGCATTGTTGTTAACTCTGTACCAATGTTGCACTAATCGTTATCGGGATAATTTCAGCGCGGGGAAAAAATCGGAAAAATTTGTAATAATTGGGAAAAAATCGTTTGGTACAAAAATATTCATTTTTTTTCAATTTTTTTAATATCTAAACCATCTACAACATAAAATAAATACATTGACACATAAATATGATAAAAGAACTAATATATAAGATGTTTAATATCATTTCTAGTGCTAAAATCACACATAATAGTCTGTCACATGACACGAGGGCACGAGACACGGAGGACACGTAAATACGAGTATTCAATACGAAACGCAGCGACCTGGAAACAGGACATGGGGGACACGTTTTATATATATTTAATATATATATATATATATATATATATATATACCGAAATATAGTTTTTTATCCATATTAAATTGCAGGTTGCAGCTTATCTAATCAAATTAAAATATAATTACTTCTCAAAGTTCAAAGTTCACTTTAAAAAAATAAATAGAATCAAAATTTACTATTTAGAAATTAGAATGTGATATGCTTGGTCTTGATTCTTGAATATTCAATGTTCATTGTTCATGTACAACTTACAAGCACATAAGAAAATAACTAAAGTCTAATCCTATTGATTTCCTCTGCCCCTCTTGCGAGAAAATGCCACAGCTTTCCCTTTCCCTCTAGATGTAGATGCTGGTGCTGGTGGAGTTGGTAGTGGAGTTTGCTATGCTCTAGAAGCTGAAGAACTAGAAGTAGGAGCTATAGGAGGTAGATCACATCCTCTACTGGTGGCAGGGGTAGCCCGGGCAGGTGGTGTCACCTGGAAACATTACAATCTCCCAATCCTGAAATCCTGAAAAACTGATAAGTCTGCTGCATTTTGAATGAAATCTAAAATTCTACTTTCTCCATATGAAATCCAATGAGGCCGGAACCACTCTCAAACATCCCGAGTCATTTCATGGTAATGTTAAAAATTTAAGTAAAAGGATGAAAATGAAGATTAAGGAGAATGTCACTTTTACTTTAAGAATTGAACATTACCATGAATAGCATATCAATACTAGGGCCTAGACTTGATCATTAAGCTGCCCCACTCAGAAATTATTTGTTTCTTTCAAAAAAAATTGTAGCTGATGCAGGAAAGGTTTTCTATCAACGGGATACGTGTTTTCCAGATGCTGGACACGATGAAAATCGGCGAATACGTTTTACATTTTACAAGACACGATGAAAAACGTTTTCGACATGTTTTAGGGCCGTTTTCGTGTCCGACACGTAAAATACGGGACACGGGACCTTGGAGGACGTGTCTTGTGACTTAGATAATAGTGAATCATGTCTTGAATAGTAAATCCTGACTCCTCAATCCCAACTCAGCCTCAAAATATCAACAAAAAATATAATAATGTATCTCATATCATGAGTCATAATGTCATATACAATGAAATGAACAAAATAACTAAAGTCTAATACTATTGATTTCCTCTGCCCCTCTTGCGAAAAAATGCCACAACTTTCCCTTTCCCTCTAGATGTAGATGCTGGTGCTGGTGGAATTGGCAGTGGAGTCTGTTGTGCTCTAGAACTTGAAGAACTAAGAGTAGGAGCTATAGGAGGTAGACCACGTCCTCTACCGATGGCAGGGGTAGCCCGAGCAGGTGGTGTCACCTCCTCCTCCTGTTGCTCCAACTCTTCCTGCTCCTCCTCCTCCTCCTCCACTACATCTTGCACTAACCAATCATCAGCAGACTCCATGAGAGGCCTCTCGGACTCAACCCTCCATGCAACAATGGTGTCAATCCCATCCAATGAGATGGCCTCCATATCAGGTGTCCTCTCAAGTTGCCTCACCCACAATCGAAGATTGTAGTAGACGTAGACCATGTCATTAAGTCGCTGGGACTCCAACCTGTACAAAGATCATGAAATAATAAATTAATAATTATAAAAAAATATTGTTTAATGAATTCAAAAATTTATTTGGAAATTTGCAATATTTTAAATTTTTAAGTGTTAACCTGTTGCGCTTCTTGTTGTGTATTTTTTCAAATACACTCCAGTTGCGCTCACATCCTGAGGAGCTACATGTTTGGCTGAGGATCCGAATGGCAAGCTTTTGCAGAAGGGGTACTCTAGCACCATACATTCTCCACTATGCATCTACAACAAAATTACAAATAAAATTTTAAAAGAAACATAAGAAAAAAAATGGAATTTGAAGACAATGAAATTTGAAACAAACTAAAAAATACCTGGCATTTTAATCATCCTATCAGTCACAGCCATCTCAAAGCCAAATGTGCCACCTGCCATCCTATATGTCTCAATTTCTTTAGAGATTTATGTACGTTCTGCTGAAGATCGTACCATCCTCTGGACACAGGTTAAGAATCCATCCATGATCTCAGCATCAAATACGAACCCACATGTGTAAGAAAATGCGGGGTTCAGGAAAATCCCAACAGCATGAATGGGATGATGGAGTGTGTTGTTCCATCGTTCATCAATCACTCCCCATAGGAGGAGTTGTCTCTGAAACTCGTCATCTCCCTTATCATCATAGTAGGCCTGAATGGCTTCTTTGGCCCTGTCCATGGTCTCATACAAATAGCCCATTGCGGACTTCTCACCATCAACTAACCGAAGAACCTTTACCAAAGGTTCAGTAACGGCACACACCTCCTGCACTCCTGCCCAGAAGTCTTCCTGGTATGAAACTAGTCTACATACGACCTCTCTCTCTGATTTGCGGCTCATTGGTAATGCATGCCACTCTTCTGAAAGAAACATTCTTTTCACATCCCACATAGAATTCAAGAGGGATTGAAGAGATATGAAACTGGTGGCAAACCGTGTAATGGCGGGGCGCACTAACTCTTTGTTGTTGGTGAATCTTCTCATCAAGCTAAGCACAAATGTATGGTTATATATAAATTTTGTAATGCTTTTGGATGACTCAACAATATCTTTGACAAAGGGAATTTTCCCTATGTCCTCCAACATCAAATTAATACAGTGTGCAACACAAGGTGTCCAAAATAAAGTAGGATGCCTGTCCATAAGCATCTTGCCAGTAGCAACATAATTTGCAACATTGTCCGTTATGACTTGGACAACATTTTTTGCACCCACCTCCAAAATAAACACATCCAACAAATCACATAAAGTTCTTGCATCTTTGATTTTTGCAGATGCATCAACAGATTTGATAAACATAGTCCCCTTGGGACAACTAACCAAGAAGTTTATAAGGGTTCTCCCCTTTTGGTTAGTCCAACCCTCTATTTCTCCAACGCTCCAAGTTCCACCGCGCCCTCTGCTATTGAAATGAACAAAAAAAATCATTTTTTCCTATTAAACACGTGCTGCCCGACGGCTCGACGATTTTTACTGTAGAAATCGGCCAAAAAAAAATTGTCGATTTTTACGCCCGATTTAATCGCTAAATTGAAAAAATCGCAATAATACGATATTATCGCGATTTTTTGTCGATTTGTGCAACACTGCTCTGTACTGTGCCACCTGCACTGCTGCCAACTCTGCACTGGGCTCCCTAGCATTTGACTGCAACTAGACTCTGCATCTGTCACTCTAGCATCTAACTATATCTACATCCACTGATCCATCCTACTACCGAATACTATGGGCCCTTGTAGCAAGGTATTGATTCAAGAGGTGGACCTCCTCAAGAATCCTCCCCATTTGTAGCACTCTAGGCTACAGCACCAAATCACCCCATTTCACTCCAAGGGTTATATCAGCAAACATGGTGAAGTCTTCCTCCAGCCTGGAGGACAACATATTGATCTCTACTGATGTTCCCTATTGGACCTACTTCTCCTCCTTGCCCTACTTCCTAAGAGAACATTGGGTACTTTAGTAACCGAACTCACCACATCTGAAGCACTTGACCTTCGACAGGTCCTTCTTCTTTCTCTACTCCCCCTGTTCCTGACTAGGACCCTTCGATCTGAGGGCCACATTCTCCTCCTCCTCCCCCTGCTTCTGTCCGCTGCTACTGCCACTGATGGAGCTCTTTAAAAGCGCTCATCTCAACTCCTCTTGCTGCAATTGAGCCACATCCTATCCCAACTTTACAAGGTATCCCTGCCCAAAATACTTTATACATACTACAAACACCTGCCACTCCTCGGAGACACTATTTAGTGCCAATCTCACTAGCTCTGTGGGTTGAGGCGTTGCCCCAATAGCTGACAACTGGTCTCGGACCTCCTGAATCCTGGTGAGGAAGGAGTCTATGCTTTCCCCCTTCTCCATCTTGATGCATCTCAACTTCTCCTCTAACTAAATCTTTTGCTGCTCAGAAGTGCCCTGGTACAACATGGAGAGAGTCTCCCACATCTCTCTAGCAGTCCGTTTGCCAGCTATGTGAGAAACAATGTGATCCCAAACACCATCAAGGATCAACCTCTTCGCCCGCACCATCTCTTTTCTGTACTCCTTTAGCTGATATACATTGTGGGGCACTACTACCACTACATCTATGTATGTCTTCAGGCCAAACTCATCCAGAAGGAAGGACATCCTTGCCTTCTAGATGACATAGTTGGAAGCACCATCCAACCTGTCTTGATCTCGAAGCCCGATAGTGGCCATCTCAAACAATGTTAAAAATCTCCTCTTCCCTTCTGCTCAGCTATTCGCACTCCCTTCTGGAGTGAGAAACTCTGCACACAACAACTGTTGATTTGCAAGGGAATTCGAACTTCTTGAGACTAGAAGTTCCCTGAGGAAAATTTTCCCTCAGTGTTTGCTCTTCTTCCACCCGACGCTAGCTCTCCTCTAGTGAGCGACTCCAAAACTATTGCATCCAGCTAGAGATCTGCTCTTCGAAAAATATTGGTTTCTCCCTCTACCTATGGAATCCCTCGATCTGGAGAGATCGAATTTTTCTATCCCCCTCTCAGTTTAATCGATTCTCCTCAAGAAATTCAACCTCTTGGCCAAGGTGACTACACTGCCTCTAGGGTTTTGATCTGCTGCCCCTCAATGAACAGTGAAAGTACCTCTTCCTTTGCTACTAAGCTCTCTGTCTAATCATCTATGCTCTGATACCATGTGAAAATTCGGAAAGCTGAATCCTATTGCAACAACTAGAAATAATTCTCCTAATTGTTAAATTAATTTTTAACAATGTGTTTAATGTTTGCTAAAGAAAATACTAAATCAATCACATTGCAACCTACACAAATAAAATTGCGGAAGAAATAAATGCTAGAAGAAAACTAGCACAGACACATAAATTTACACAGTTATTTTTGGACCAATGTCCCTAGAAAAACCCAACTTGGGAAAACCGGTGTAGCAGCTAAGGGTTTTATTATTATGTATGTTGACACCTAATCATCAGGATTGGGTGAATAAGTGTAACTGATGTAAATAAATAATGCAAAATATGAAGAGTCACCGGGAGATGAAATGAACAGTCTCTCCCTCATGTATATAATAAAAACCAACCTGAATGAATATAATTGTTGACACCTAATCCTCAGCAGTTGGGTGTACCCGGAATGTGAACAGTCATCAAGAAGATGAACTGATCAGTCACATTCATGTATATAAACAATAGCTACCTAATGAAATACACCAATCAGTTTTTCTGAATTGTTCTGCCAAGTCTGGAGTTACTCCTGGTCTGACATGGTATCAGAGCCAGTCCTTAGAATAGTCGTAACTCCTTTCATTGATTCTCTGCGCATGAATACCTGAGCGCTGCCTCTGTCCTGCGTGTCATTGATTCTCTGCGCATCGGTTAAAAGTCATTGATTGTCCTGCGTTTCATTGATTCGCTGCCTCTCCACACCAGATGCACCGGCTCTGCAACAGATCATCGAGGACGTTGTGGAAATACTGAAGACTAATCCAAATCCTTCCGTTGAGGAGATTTCAAAGGAGACGGCGTACACGACCTCCTGACTCTCAAGGAGGCCTCTTCTGGCTCCACCTCAGACCGCCTCTGTCGTTGGCTCTACGGCACCTTCCTCTCCTCCGACGCCGACTTGCAGCTCGTTGTTCTCAGGTACATTCCCCCGTCGTACTCCTTGAGCTTCCCTATGGCATATTCATCGATAGCATCCACCGCCTTCTTGCTCTCGCCGGTGACATAATAGATGTCTTTCTGCCCCTCTTCCATCCGGGTCTCCGTTGACATCCCTCGTAACAGTGAACGATCCCATCTATTTCTCCTATCTTGTATCGGGCATCCACTCCCTCCACGAGCCCCTTGCCGGATTCGAGGCCGTCCACTAATGTTAAAATATTCAAAAGCTGGTTTCAGAAATTGATACATGCCCGTATCTTTTCTTCCGAGATCAAGGTACCTTTAGCTACATCTTGTGCTTTTCTTGACAGAGAATCCGCTTCCGTATTCTGGTTCTCTACACCAGTGAAGTCAAGAGCAGAGGTGGTAAGCCTCTGCCTGAGGTGTTGCGACTTGGACATCCTCAATATACGCGCTTCAGCTGTATCCATTCATTTGATCTCCGTTTCTGTGTATATAACCCTCGGCGATGTCGACACAGGGTCAGGTCATCGCATGCAAAGTTGTTGTTGCATGTTGGTGAGGGTGTTACTGAGGTTCAACCATAGAGAGAGGGCTCGGATAGGTCCGCATAAAGATATTGTATGTGACTCATAAAGATGATATTATTGTATGCATTATCATCTATGTATTTGAAACGAGTTATTAGCTGTCAGCTGTATAGACATTGAATATTATAGTACGCAATATCATCTATGCCACACAGATGCTTATACTTGGAGCGGAAAGGATCCAGAGGGTCGTTTTCCATGCATTCTTGGACACGAAGCTGCTGGGATAGTTGAAAGTGTTGAGTATTGTGCAGTATCATTCAAAACATTTATATCATTCAAAGCATTTATATATTGCGCTGCTTTCAAAGTAATATTACATGATACTTTGATATATTGAAGTGATATATTAATACATTGAAGTGATATATTGAAGTGATCCCTTGCGCATTTTTAAAACATAGTAGTATTGCATGATATATTGAAGTGATATGAAATGCTTCTAGCAAACATTAGAGGGATTTGAAGGCTGTAACGCAAGGAATTTTTTTTTTATCAGCAGAAGTAATTTTTTTTTACAGAATGCATTCAATCGTCTCTATGGTAGGAATAGTTCTCACTGGCAAGGAGAACTATCCTGAATGGTCCCGGATGGTAAAACACACTCTCATCTACAATGAGTTGTGGAAAGGAGTGTGTGTCGGAGAAGAAGACAAAGACCCTGTGCAGCCTACATCAGATAAAGAGCTTGTCATTTGGGAAAACAAGAACAGCAAAGCCTATGCATTAATCGCAGCATCTGTAAATGAAGAAGTAAGTCGCCATATTTCATCATATTCAACTGCCTTTGAAGCTTTACAAAAGCTGAAAGAACTCTATGACTCACATTCTGCACTTGAAGTTGTTCAGCTCATGATTAAACTCTTCACTCTTGAACTGAAAAATAATGATCCTCTTGCTCTTGCATCTGAAGTTAAATCCATAATGCATGATATCAAATCCACTAAAGTTGAGCTAGATATCCCTCTTATTGCTTTTCTCAAGGCACTCTATCCTACTTACTCCAATTATCTTGAGTCTTTACAAGCAAATGGAAATCTTAAAGACATAACCTTTGACTCTCTTGTGAAAAAGTTTGCTGAAAGAGAGAAAGCCTTTGGAAAGAAAACAGTCCCTGAATCTTCTGAAGAGACTGTTTGCCTTGCTCATAAAGAAAAGCATCCTGCTCAAGATTCTACAAGAGGAAGAGGTGGACGAAGAGGAAGAGGAAGATACTTCAGAGGCAGGGGGGCAGACACTCTCAAGCAGAAAAAGCAGATCTGCATTGCATTCGCTGCAAACGAAATGGATCACATGATGCTTCTACATGCAAGCTACCATGGGACAAAATTGAGCAGAAAAGAAACCAGCAGAAAGGTAAAACTGATGATACAGACAAAGGTAAAGCACCTGAATCTGCTCACTATATTGAGGCACAATGTAACATTGGAGTAAATGAAGATTTGTTTAATGCTTCACTTGCTTCTTCGAAAAATGATTGGTTGCTTGATTCAGGAGCAACCTGTCATATGACTCATAGGAAAGATTTTTTTGAAGATTTCACTGACAATGTTGATGGAGCAGTATACTTTGCAGATCAGTCAAAAATCAAGCCATCAGGGCTTGGCACAATCAGGCTTAAACTGCCTGGTCTTCCAGACTTTCTTCTGGATCATGTTCTATATCTCCCACAGCTCAAGAGAAACTTGCTGTCCCTGGTCCACATTCGCCAGCAAGGTCACTCCATTCATATGTTTGATGGCAAGCTTGAGGTAAGAAAAGCTTCTGACCACTCACTTGTCATGAGGGGTATAGAAGAAGAAAGGCTTCTAAAACTGCAAGGAACCTCTGCTCATGCACAACATTTCTCATATATTTCTCATCATGAAGAAGGTACACTTCCATCAAGTTTATTATGGCATGCTAGATTTGGACATTTAAACTATGACAGTCTCCGCTTATTGAAGAAAAATGGTGTTGCTGGTTTGCCTACAATTCCTAGGAAACATAAGCAATGTGATGCTTGCATTCTAGGAAAGCATAGCAAACAGTCTTTTCATGATTCACATTCAAGAGCACATAGGAAGCTTGAACTCATTCATTCAGATTTATGTGGTCCAATGCCTGTTCCTTCTGCAAATGGAAATAAATATATCATGACATTTATTGATGATTACACCAGAATGTGTTGGGTTTATTTATTGAAGAACAAATCTGATGCTTTTCAAACATTCAAGAATTTTCATAAATGGATTGAAAATGATGCACAATCTCATATTGGGTCTATTCGCACTGATAATGGAAAAGAATATACATCAAATGAATTTGAACACTATCTTCGCCAACATGGGATTAAACATCAAACAACTGTGCCTTATAATCCTCAACAGAATGGTGTAGCTGAAAGAATGAACAGAACAATCTTGAATATGGTACGATCCATGCTTTTCTTCAAAAATGTAAAGATAATGTTTTGGGCTGATGTTGTTCTATGTGCTGCATATATAAAGAATAGATGTCCATCTAATGCTATAAGAAACAAGACTCCTTATGAATTGTGGTATGGACATGTTCCTTCGGTAAAACATCTCAGGATCTTTGGTTCCACCTGTTATGCTTTGATACCAAAGGTACATAGAAACAAACTTGGTGCTAGAAGTTGTAAGTGTATCTTCCTGGGGTATTCAAACACATCTAAAGCATACCGCCTCTATGATGAAGTAAATAAAAAGTTTGTTGTATCTAGAGATGTCATTTTTCTTGAATCATCCAAATCTGACAATGTTGTTGAGCGGCAACTTGATCGCTTGGATAGATTCGCAAAAACAAAATCATTTCAAGAATTTGATAATCAGATTCCACATCTTGAAGGGGGGATTCCTATACTAGAACAACATGTGGAATCTTCTTCTGAAGAACAATCTCCCCTGCATGAAACTCCAACAACGGATGATGCTTTAAGTGATGTAATTGATAGAATTGGGAGACTCAATCTTGATTCAGTGCCAACTCAATCAACAGAGCAGCCTGGACCATCTCAGAAAGGTCCCCCAAAGTGGCTGACAAAGACACTTGAAAGTGTTCATCCTGATGAAATTGGAAAAACAGGAACCAGAAATACAAATCGACAAGATGGAGGTGATGTAGATGACTCTAATTCACCTGTTGATATGGATGTTACTTATGATTGTGAATTGAACTTGTCTACAGATTTTGAACCAACTTCCTTCAAAGAAGCTGCTTCTCATGATGAATGGAAAGAAGCAATGAAAAAGGAGTATGATGCCCTCATAAAGAATGGCACTTGGAAGCTGGTTGACCCTCCATTTGGAACCAAACCAATTGACTGCAAGTGGGTCTACAAGAACAAATACAAAGCTGATGGCTCACTTGACAAGCACAAAGCTAGGCTTGTGGCAAAAGGTTTTGCACAGAAGGAAGGGGTCGATTATGAGGAAACTTTTGCCCCCACAGCAAAATGGGCCACCATCCGGACACTCTTTGCACTAGCTGCTCAGAACGGTTGGAAAGTCCATCAAATGGATGTAAAAACTGCATTCTTGAATGGAGATCTAAAAGAGAATGTTTTTATGTCCCAGCCTGAAGGATTTGCTGTGAAAGGACATGAACATAAAGTATGCAAACTTGTGAAGTCCTTGTATGGCCTCAAACAAGCACCACGAGCCTGGTATGAAAAACTAACTGAGCATCTTCTGAAACTCAACTTCAATCATTTTGATCTTGATGATGCAACTTTATTTGTCAAGAAAGTTGGCAAAACAGTTGTATATCTTGTGGTATATGTAGATGATCTTTTAATGACAGGGAACAATGAAAGCTATATTGCATCCATAAAGAAAGAATTAGGAAAATTTTTTGAAATGACTGATTTGGGCTATGTTCATTACTATCTTGGCATTGAAGTAACCCAACATCCAAAATCCATATTTCTTTCTCAAAAGAAATACATTGGAGATTTGTTAAACAGATTTGGCATGACAGAGTGCAATCCTCTTTCTACTCCAATGGAACAAAACTTAAAGCTCACATCTATTGAAGGAAAAGAATTTGAGGATGCAACAAAGTATAGACAGCTTGTAGGAAGTCTCATCTACCTCACTACTACCAGACCAGACATTTCATTTGCTGTTGGAATCCTCTCCAGGTTTATGCAAAAGCCTTGTGAGGGACATTGGTCTGCTGCAAAAAGAGTTCTAAGGTACTTGAAGGGAACTCAAGACCTTGGAATCAAGTATACACAGGTGGACGACTTCAGCTTGATTGGATACTCTGATTCAGACTTCGATGGAGACAAAGAAACTGGGGTATCTACTTCAGGATATGCTATGAGTCTTGGATCAGGAGCTGTCTCCTGGAGATCACGCAAACAATCAGTTCCAGCAGATTCCACAACAGAAGCAGAATACGTGGCAGCAGCTGAAGCAACGAAAGAAATTGTGTGGCTCAGGAAAATTCTTGAAGATTTGCAGGTAAAACAAGTACAATCAACTCCACTCATGATTGATAACACCTCTGCAATAAAGTTGGCCAAGAACCCAAAGTTCCATGATCGTACTAAGCACATCAATACTAAATATCATCTGATCCGACATCATGTTGAGGCCAAAACAATCCATCTCCGTCATTGTTCCACAAATGAGCAAATTGCAGACATCTTCACCAAAGCGCTTGGAAGAGAAAAGCTTGAAAGATTCAGAACGATGCTTGGACTCACCAACATCCCTTCAGATTAAGGGGGGGAATTGTTGACACCTAATCCTCAGCGGTTGGGTGTACCCGGAATGTGAACAGTCATCAAGAAGATGAACTGATCAGTCACATTCATGTATATAAACAATAGCTACCTAATGAAATACACCAATCAGTTTTTCTGAATTGTTCTGCCAAGTTTGGAGTTACTCCTGGTCTGACAATAACGAATTGATTTTGAGGAGTTACTGCCTGGTCTAACATGGTATCAGAGCCAGCACCATTTTTGGCTTCCCTCTGCTTTGTAACTCCCTATTCTGCTTATGTTCTACCTTTCATAAAAGCGCTGCTCCTCCTAGTTCTGATAGTGTAAGAGCGCTCCTCTCTCATACCTGCGATTTAGGGTAACGGTCTTCACTGCTATGCCAAAGGTGGTGTGATGCGGTTGCTTCCTAGTATTGAAATGTTAAAACAAAATTTGTGTTGAATTTTCTGAGGACTGAACACTGCTGGTGAATGCTGGTCGAAACTCCAATGATCGGGTTGTGATATCCGTGGCTTGAATTTCTTCAAAGCGTAGTTGTTCAAAGCTTGAAGCCGTAGAAACCTACATCAATTTTTGGACGCCATGTTAACACTGTTTCATTATGCTATGAGTTGTTTAATGGCGGTACGTTGAACTGAAGACTACGAGAATATGAGTGTTGAATGTACGTTATGGAGCCGTGAACTTCTTGATTGGCATGAAAACTATGCATTGGAACCTTGAATAATGTGAAGAGCATATAGTGATGGCACATACCTTACAATAGTTTACATGGCACATATATTAAATACGTTGTTGTTTGTTATGGAGCGTATAGTGATGGAACATACCTTATATTCCTTTAAAGAAAAAACATCACATTGGGCCACTTCATAAACAGAGAGGACCTATGTGGATATGGTGTTGCATTCTACATTGACTGTATTCAAATATTGATGGTATTGGCCAGAAGGATTCGTGGTGAAAGGGCCTAAGCTTCCATTCTCTAAAATATGTGCGCCATTTAAGATCACCATTTTTGATATATAATTGCCTCCTATGTACTTATTAGACTGCTACTTTGAATATGTACTGCTTTGTTATGTGAGTTATGCAACTCTGATTTGTGGTCGCAGTACATTCTAAATGAACCAGCATATTGCGTATTTACTTGGTGATGAAACTTCATATGGTGGATTTAAGACTGTTGGTTTCAATACACTACTATTTTAATTATCCCTCATTATTTTTTTTCAAAGTTAAATAGAGTTTGCCACCAGAAGTACAATTTTTTTTAACAGTATATTGCTAGAAGTTTTCTTTTACAGCACAGATTTTACAATGCATTCAATCATATCTATTGTGGGAATAGTTCTGAGTGGTCCCGGATGATAAAACACACCCTCATTTTCAATGAGTTGTGGAAAGGAGTGTGTGTTGGAGACGGAGACAAAGAGCCAGAACAGCGTACCTCAGACAAAGAGTTCGCCATTTGGAAAAATAAGAACAACAAAGCCTATGCATTAATTGCAGCATTTGTAAGTGAAGAGGTGAGTTGCCATATTTCGTCATTTTCAACTGCTTTCAAAGCCTTACAAAAGCTGAAAGAACTCTATGACTCACATTCCGCACTTGAAGTTGTTCAACTCATGATTAAACTCTTCACTCTTGAATTACATAATAATGATTCTCTTACTCTTGCATCTGAAGTAAAATCTATAATGCATGATATCGAAGCCACTAAGGTTGAATTGGATATTCCTCTTATCGCTTTTCTCAAGGCACTTTATCCTACTTACTCCAATTATCTTGAGTCATTGCAAGCAAATGGAAATCTCAAAGATATTACCTTTGACTCTCTTGTGAAAAAAATTTGTTGAAAGAGAGAAAGCTTTTGGAAAGAAGACAGCCCCTGAATCTTCTGAAGAGGCTGTGTGCCTTGCTCATAAAGAAAAGAATCTTGCCCAAGATTCTTCGAGAGGAAGAGGTGGTCGAAGAGGAAGAGGAAGATATTTCAGAGGCAGGGGAGGCGAACACTCTCAAGGAGAAAATTCAGATTTGCATTGCATACGCTGCAAAAGAAATGGATCACATGATGCCTCTACATGCAGGTTACCTTGGGACAAAATTGAGCAGCAAAGAAACCAACAGAAAGGTAAAACTAATGACACAGACAAAGGTAAAGCACCTGAATCCGCTCATTATGTTGTGGCACAATGTAATATTGGAGTAAATGAAGATTTATTTAATGCTTCACTTGCTTCTTGGAAAAATGATTGGTTGCTTGATTCAGGAGCAACTTGCCACATGACTCATAGAAAAGATTTTTTTGAAGAATTTACTGACAATGTTGATGGAGTAGTATACTTTCCAAATCAATCAAAACTCAAGCCATCAGGGCTTGGCAAAATCAGGCTCAAATTGCCTGGTCTTCCAAACTTTCTTCTGCATCATGTTCTATATCTCCCACAACTGAAGAGAAACTTGTTGTCCTTGGTCCACATCCGCCAGCAAGGTCACTCCATTCATATGTTTGATGGCAAGCTTGATGTGAGAAAAGCATCTGACCACTCACTTGTCATGAGGGGGATAGAAGAAGAAAGGCTTCTCAAGCTGCAGGGTACCTCTGCTCGTGCACAACATTTGTCATACAATTCTCATTATGAAGAAGGTACACTTCCATCAAGTTTATTATGGCATGCTAGATTTGGACATTTGAACTATGACAACCTCCACTTGTTGAAGAAAAATGGTGTTACTGGTTTGCCTACAATTCCTAGGAAACTTAAGCAATGTGATGCTTGCATTCTAGGAAAGCATAGCAAACAGTGTTTTCACGATTCACATTCAAGAGCACATAGAAACTTGAACTCATTCATTCAGATTTATGTGGTCCAATGCCTGTTCCTTCTGCAAATGGAAATAAATATATGATGACATTTATTGATGACTACACCAGAATGTGTTGGGTTTATTTATTGAAGAACAAATCTGATGCTTTTCAAACATTCAAGAACTTTCATACATGGATTGAAAATGATGCACAATCTCATATTGGCTCTATTCGTACTGGTAATGGAAAATAATATACTTCAAATGAATTTGAAAACTATCTTCGCCAACATGGGATCAAACATCAAACAACTGTACCTTATAATCCCTAACAGAACGGTGTAGCTAAAAGAATGAATAGGACAATCTTAAATATGGTGCGCTCCATGATGTTTTTCAAAAATGTAAATTTGATGTTTTGGGCTGATGCAGTTCTATGTGTTGTATATATAAAGAATAGATGTCCATCTAATGCTATCAGAAACAAGACTCCCTATGAAATGTGGTATGGGCATGTTCCTTCGGTAAAGCATCTCAGGGTCTTTGGTTCCACCTGTTATGCCTTGATACCAAAGATACATAGAAACAAACTTGGTGCAAGAAGTCGTAAGTGTATCTTCCTGGGGTATTCAAACACCTCCAAAGCATAATGTCTCTATGATGAAGTCAATAAAAAGTTTGTTGTATCTAGAGATGTAATCTTTCTTGAATCATCCAGAACTAACAATGTTGTTGAGCGGCAACTTGATCGCTTGGATAGATTCGCAAATGCAAAATCATTTCAAGGATTTGATAATTAGATTCCACATCTTGAAGGGGGGATTCCTATACTAGATCAACCTGTGGAATCTTCTTCTGAAGAACTCTCTCCCCCGCATAAAACTCCAACAATGGATGATACTTTAAGTGATGTGATTGATAGAATTTGGAGACTCAATCTTGATTCAGTACCAACTCAATCAACGGAGTAGCCTGGACCATCTGAGAAAGGTCCCCCAAAGTGGCTGACAAAGACACTTGAAAGTGTTCATCCTGATGAGGTTGGAAAGACAGGAACTAGAAATTCAAACCGGCAAAATGGAGGTGATGTAGATGACTCTGATTCACTTGTTGATATGGATGTTTCTTATGATTGTGAATTGAATTTGTCTACAGATTTCAAACCAACTTCCTTCAAAGAAGCTGCTTCTCATGATGAATGGAAAGAAGCGATGCAAAAGGAGTATGATGCCTTGATAAAGAATGGCACTTGGAAGCTGGTTGATCCTCCATTAGGAACCAAACCAATTGGCTACAAGTGGGTCTACAAGAACAAGTATAAAGCAGATGGCTCACTTGACAAGCACAAAGCCAGGCTTGTGGAAAAAGGTTTTGCACAAAAGGAAGGGGTCGATTATGAGGAGACTTTTTCCCCCACAGCAAAATGGGCTACCATCTGCACACTCTTTGCCCTAGCAGCTCAGAACGGTTGGAAAGTCCATCAAATGGATGTAAAAACTGCTTTCTTGAATGGAGATCTAAAAGAGAATGTTTTTATGTCCCAGCCTGAAGGATTTGCTGTGAAAGGACATGAACATAAAGTATGAAAACTTGTGAAATCCTTGTATGGCCTCAAACAAACACTACGAGCCTGGTATGAAAAACTAACTGAGCATCTTCTGAAACTCAATTTCAAACATTATGATCTTGATGCAACTTTATTTGTCAAGAAAGTTGGCAAAACAGTTGTATATCTTGTGGAATATGTAGATGATCTTTTGATGACAGGGAACAATGAAAGCTACATTGCATCCATAAAGAAGGAATTGAGGAAAGGTTTTGAAATGACTGATTTGGGCTATGTTCATTACTATCTTGGTATTGAAGTAACTCAACATCCGAAGTCCATATTTCTTTCTCAAAAGAAGTACATTGGAGATCTGTTGAACAGGTTTGGCATGACAGAATGCAACCCTCTTACTACTCAAATGAAACAAAACTTAAAGCTCACATCCATTGAAGGAAAAGAATTTGAGGATGCAACAAAGTATAGACAACTTGTAGGAAGTCTCAACTACCTAACTATTACGAGACCAGACATTTCGTTTGCTGTTGGAATCCTCTCTAGGTTTATGCAAAAGCCTTGTGAGGGACATTGGTCTGCTACAAAAAGAGTTCTAAGGTACTTGAAGGGAACTCAAGACTTTGGAATTAAGTATACACAAGTGGACGACTTCAGCTTGATTGGGTACTCTGATTCAGACTTCAATGGAGACAAAGAAACTGGGGTATCTACTTCAGGTTATGCTATGAGTCTTGGATCAGGAGCTGTCTCCTAGAGATCACGCAAACAATCAGTTCCAACAGATTCCACAACAGAAGAAAAATATGTGGCAGTAGCTGAGGCAACAAAAGAAATTGTGTGGCTCAGGAAAATTCTTGAAGATTTGCAAGTAAAACAAGTACAATCGACTCCACTCATGATTGACAATACCTCGGCAATAAAGTTGGCCAAGAACCCAAAGTTCCATGATCGAACGAAGCACATCAATACTAAATATCATGATTCGACATCATGTTGAGGCCAAAACAATCCATCTCCGCCATTGTTCTACTAATGAGCAAATTGTAGACATCTTCACCAAAGCGCTTGGAAGAGAAAAGCTTGAACGATTCAGAACGATGCTTGGACTCACCAACATCCCTTCAGATTAAGGGGGGGAATGTTGACACCTAATCATCAGGATTGGGTGAATAAGTGTAACTGATGTAAATAAATAATGGAAAATATGAAGAGTCACCGGGAGATGAAATGAACAATCTCTCCCTCATGTATATAATAAAGACCAACTTGAATGAATATAACGAATTGATTTTGAGGAGTTACCGCCTGGTCTGACAGTGTAGCAGCGAAATAATATGAGTACAACTGGATGCCGAAACTGGCAATACTGCAGAGAAAAATTGGCAAGAAAAATCTAGTGAGGAATTTCCTCACTCCACAAGCAATTTCCCGACACCACTTCACTTCAAAATTTTGGCCTTCTGAAGCATTGCATCAGTCTCTGCACTGCTCTGCGTAGCTGGCTAGACGACTTGTATTCTGCGGAATTCTGATGAAGTCATTTTGCCTTTTGCTGACCAAAAAGACGCTTCTCCGGCACTCTGGGACTCCTTCCAAGCCTTTGGAACTGAAAACGTCAATCTTCTTCAGCAAATTGACTTTGCCTCTAGAGGCTACTGCGCAACTTTGCATCAGTCTCTCTATGGCTCCTCTGCCTCTTTGCAAATGCACTCACCGGATCTAGAATCCTTCCTCCGGCTTCACTGTCCTTGCCCCTCTCTCACTGCTGCGATCTCACTAGCTCTCTCTCCGGCAACTAACTGTCGCTACTCTGGAAATCGATCTGTTCATGAAATCGAACTTCTCAAGTGATTTCTCCAAACCCCATCGACTTCTTCTTATAATCCTCTGTTGAGACTTCAACAGCCAAGATTAGATCTTAATTGATGGCTAGGATTAACTTGAAATCGATCCGTGTGAGTTTCTAAAACATTCACACCTTAACTTAATTAATTCTGATTAATTAGTCATATTCCCTAAGTTAAGACTTGAGAAATATTTAAAAACTGACTAATAATCTAATTAAGCCATTTCTATGCGGAATTTCCAGAAACAATTTCTGGGTTTTGGAGATCTCATGTATTCTAGCCTCTCCACAAAATGTCAAGTCTAGAACAGGTCCGATGCTACAAAAACTAACAGCCTCTTGGTGTCCCTATCCACTGGGAGCACCGAGAAGAAAGATGTAATCCTCCGAGTAATGTCTAGATGTGTGGTGAGTCAAAGGATGTGAGCTTTGAGCTTGAGTGCCCCTCCCAAGTATAATGTGAGGCACCGCTGGTTTGGATACAGGAAAAGGTGGCAAGGGAGTTGCAAGATTCCTTGAATAAGCAGTGGAATTGACTGTGTATCTCGTAGTACTGGGGCATAGTAGTATTTAAACCCTGCAGTTTAATTTCCCACTGCAGCTTAATACCTCTAACCTATTCTTTAGATACTGTTGGTATTTTATCTTTCAAATTTAAACCAAATAACAACGTTTTCTTGACTAGTGCTAAAGAAGATCCCAACAATTGAACAACAATAACCAATAGAAAACGGAAAGCAAATATTTGAGAAACAGTACAACAAAGACCATTTTCTCTGTCGACTTTGGCATATTCTTAAACCCTTCTCAGTGGAACCCTTTCTTTCTCTGTTGTAGGCAATGGATCAGTTTGATCCCACAGTTTTATGTGCATAATTCACCTATGAGTTGTATCATTTCATATGTTACCCATTTATGGGTTGATATTATGTTTCAGTTACACAGTATTATTACTGTCAAAAGTTCAAATTAACGTTTTTCACAAGTAACAGGGTGTGAAGGGTTTTTTATGCTTTTAATATTTATTGCGGCTTGCTCTTTCCTTGTAACATTTGCTATGAGAGTATATATTTGCTGAGTGACTTTATGATCAATGATCCTTATTAATCATAGTCATCCGTTATTTCCTTTTCACTTGAACAGGTTGTTTAATCATAGTGATTAATAATTTTATTTTCATTTGAACAGATAAATTTAATTAATCACAGTAATCAACGTTTTCCTTTCCACTGGAACAGGTTGTCCATGTTGTGGAGGCCACAAGCAATAAGGGAAATCACTCTCAGTTCAAGTCATATATTTCACTATCCTCTGTGACACCAGGAAAACTGACAGAGGAAATAAAACATCTGAAAGATGAAAATTTTATTTGTGGAAAAGGAAAGCCTGTTGATTTTGTGACCTATTTTGTGGAATATGGTTGTGTCAGTTTGGATGGTACTGGGGATGGATGGAGTGAAAGAGATTTTCCAGTCATACAGGTTGAATCTGATAATATAAGTGAAGGTAAAAGAGAGACAATTCTTTCTGTTGATATGAAGGTTTCTAATCGTTGGGTTATGGCAATCAATGATATGGAGATAAAAGGCTTCAAGCTAGAAATGACAACAGCTCAAAAAGGTTAGTACTTGTAATACCTTGAGGTGGGTTTTGACTCTCGATGAGGATTGGAGTGCATGTTAAAAATTTGACAACAGTTCTCTTTAAATGTACCATTCTGCTAGTTTCTTACATTCTATATGAACATAATAAATTAAAAATTGACATTTTTTCCTAGGCACAGTCTAGACTCTACTGTCCAATCTTAAATTTATCTATGTTCGAAGCTTTCCCACACTATACTAGGGATGTGATTTTTTCAGACTTAAAGAGTCTATATTTGGTTTCTCTGGGGCTTAGTTATGCATGCTAAATTATTTAGCCATTTTGAAAGGAAAGGTTCTCTATATTCTGCACATTATTCATACTCAAGATCTTGACAATTAGAATAAATCTCATTTGCACTATCTTCAATGTCATAGCATTTAGCTTTACTACATGCACTTATTCCTCTATATATTCTTGTATATCTTTTCTAATTCTTTGATTATGTATTTAAATTGTACATTGGCACAAAACTTAATATATAGCATAAAGAACAAAGCAACAGGCTGGGATCTTTGTTGCTGGGGATGAATCTCCCAATCCCGCAAGATGTGTGCCACATGCCAGATGCAAGGAGGTGCACCTGACTAAACTTTAGAGCCATCCACTCAAAACAATCTGAAATCATGATTTGTTCTGTCTAATGCCATTTCTAGTATTCTCATTTTTAATGTCTGATCCATGCCTGCCATGCCCAACGGTCTAATCTAAAGTCTTATTTTCTTGCCCATTCCCTGTTACGTATTTCATGAATCTGTTCAGGAATACATACTAAGAGTCTGGCCAACATATTTGATGCCCAAGTTGCCATACACGGGTCAAATTTGTGATTTCTAATCCCTGACAACGTGTTACAGAGATCCCACCTATGTATCTAATGCCCAAATATATAGATAGACTAACTTTTCTCAAGATTCATACTTCTCAGTACTATATTCCTTTCCCCTGATTTTTGGTAGATCCGAATAAATTGCTGACTTTTGTTGTCCGATGGTATAAAATTTGGTATTAGAGCTCATATCACAGTTTTTCTTAAGTTCTTACTGTTTAACATTACATACATGTGTGTGTTTTTAAGAAGTTTCTTTTATATATTTTATTGTGCCCAGAGGTGCTCTCCAGCCCAGTATGGAAAAGATGTTGTAATGTCCTGTAAACAAGAATAATAAAAGAATGTAAACATTAGCGGTATTCAGACTCCGGTTTTTGACAACCATGGTTTTGCCCATGATATTCTTCCCTAATGAAGCCTATTTAAAGGCATAAAATTCCAATGAGTTTTTCTTTTTCTACATAGAAAGATTTGGTTGGGGTGGAAGCCAAGTGCACATGCCAGGCGTTACAAACAGAATACCAGTGCTTGCAAACAATAGACAACCTAACGATGAAGCTGGCACGTAGCTGGGACAATACAACCTCTGTGATATTAGAATTCAAGTGGTTCCAATCGAACTCAGGAGATCCCAGTCTTGCTCGCGAACACCATCAACTTCCATGGCCGAGATGGAATTTGACTGAAAGATTTAGTACTAAATTCATGGCCTCAAGGGCGGATCAGATCACTCACTCGTCCTCAGCATGGCCACGACCTGCAAGAAGTCAGAAAATTTGAATGGGACCGTGACACCAAATTCTCAAATTTTGTCTTTAAATGACGTTAGTTGCTGGGATGCATATGCTTGGGGATTCAAAGCTGTTGATGAGGCCCATGCGGTTGTCCTCCCGAATCTGAATGAGGATTACGATAATCCTAATTGCGGGCTGCTCAGGGCAATGAGAATATTAGATGTTCTTTTCAGAATATATAGTTGTAAGAATTTTAAAATATTTTGATCAAAAACATATGTACACTCTACTTTTTTTCTTGTATAAAAGGCTATGCATTTTGCTCAGAAAGTGTTGTGGCACAGATTGTCACGAGTCACGACAACGCTCAGATCGGGGGCTGTCACACTAATCCCCGGTCTCTCCATTTAAGCCTGTCTCCCGCGGCTAAGGGGGGTAGACCCTATAGGAAAATGGATGACCAACTGTGAATCAGTTGGTTTGGGAGACACGAAAGGAAACCAGCACTAAATAGATTTTATTAAATTAATAGACCAGTGCCTTATGGAGTTAATGTTTAAATGATTACTTACTAAATGTTGCAGAAATGTAAACCATGTAGAGCAATCATTTAAATTCAAATAACCCGAGCGAAGATTAACTTTTATCAAATGCAAGAAAATGCTTAACGGCTTAATGATACTCCAGCAATTTAAAATTTCGAAAGATAAAGTTCGATACACAACCATGTAATTTTAAACGCTAACCAGATATCTCATTCATGATCATTCAAGCATACTAAATCACATAAAAATGATAAACGTTTTTTCCACATCAAAATTTTAGCCTCAGCCAAAGAGATAAAAAGTAACAGATTCCTGAGCTAAGACTCAAACTAGCAAAATATTTTTATGTTTTTCAGAGAAAACAAAAATTAAATCTAAATGAAACTTAAAAATCTAAATCTACACTTTAAAAGAAAAGAAACTCCCTTTTTTATAATTTTATAATTTTTGTAAATTTTTATACTTTTATAAAATTTTAAGTTTAAAACAAACTAAAATCTTAATAAAAATAAAACTTAAAACTATTCTAAACTAAACTAAACTAAAGTCTTAATTTTTTTTTTTTTTTTTACTGATTTTTTATGACATAAAACAAAACTAAACTAAAAAGCATATAATTCTAATACCAAAAGCTAATCTAAAACTATAAAACAATCAAATCTAAATTAAAATCTACAGCTTTAAATCTAAAAAAAAAAATTAAACAAAATATAAAACCTAAACCCTAACTAAAGTCAAAAAGGACTTTTTATATTTTATATTTTTTTTTTATAATTTTTATAATTTTAAAATTTTAAATTAAAACTAAAATTTAAGTCAAATCTAAAATCCTAAAAGAAATTTCTACGCTAAACTAAAAAATTAACCCAAAAAACTAAATAAAAAAAAAATGCGATACATAAAAATTATACGTTAGCCTAACTAAAAAATACAATGACTAAACTACAACTAAAACTTAAATCTATTAAAAAAAATCAAACTATGCATATCAAAACGAAACTTACAATACGCAACCAAATGAAAGTCGATAAGCTTGTTTGGTGCTGCGCAGGTCGACGGGAGCTTGACGGCACCAAGGACACAGATGGACAATGGAGCTTGATCCACGCAGCACGCAGGTGGGCAGCAGAAATACTGAATCAGGGTTTTAATGCGGGTTCAACAGAAGAGATGGGAAACCTAGCGGCGTGGAGATGATATGCTAGCAGCAGAAGATTGTGCAGCGTGGAAGAGAAGAGGCCCACGCAGGTTTGCAGGTGGCCCGTCGAAAAAAAAGATGCAAGAGGAATCGATTTGCAGGTGGCCCGTTGATTCAAATAAACTGCGTTAACCCTGAGAAGTGACTGCATTTTTTGAATGCTGCTGCGTATGCTTACAGGGATCAGCTAACTTGCGGATGCGGAAGGGTATGCGTACGGCAACTGAATAGAGATACGACTTTGCAGAATGAAGATTCGAGCGGATGGTGGCCACGCTTATGTGAGCAGCGAACAGCGTGAGGACTATGCGGAAACAAATCGATTTTTTATGAGCGTTTTGAGTTTGTTGTCTTGCTGTGCGTGAGGACAGAGGTGGATGCACAGAATGAGGATTTGGACGGAGGTTCCTGAGCGGATTTGATGGCAAACAGACTGCAAAGAATGAAAGCTGTTGAAGGACGCCTGAGCAGATAGGGAAATGATGTGTGGAGAGTGAGGCAATGAGTAAGTAGCAGAGACGGCAGCTGCGTGTGATGAGCAGAAACAATGGACGCAGGAAAATGCCAGCGTAATTTCGAGAATCTCTTCCTGCAAATGAGAATAAATCTTGAGCAGTAAAATAGTTTTGATGAACCCTCGAAATTCTTCAGAAACCCTGCAAACTGGAATGAAAAATCACCCAAAAATTGATATGTGCATAAAACAAAATTAAAACCCTAGATCAGCTAAACAACATTTACAGCTTTTGACTCTTAAACAGCCAGATTTATCAATAACAACAGTAATATTATCAAAATTCCATATTTACGATGAAAAACTTCAGAAATCTCTCATGCAATTCAGAAAAACAAACTTAAATGATAAACCTAGGATCGAAACTGGCTGGGCTCTACAAGAAAATGCTTGTGGGAGTTGGCTGGTTCGGCCGAAAACTTGCCCAAACGCCCACTGATTTTCTTCAATAAGGGTTTCCTGCACAACTCACATTCAACCATCAATAAAGAGAGAAAAACAATACTAGATCTCAGATGCAATGGAGATACCTGCCATTACTTCAAAAATTCTAATACCATTCAAACCCTAACAAGTGAACAAGATACCTGTGTTCAACAATACTCTACAATAAGCTGTTACTAATGGCTAAAAATCAGAAAATAAAATAGCTCACAGCACTTTCAGAGAGTAACACCAGCAAGATTTCAACCCCAAAGTCTTTCTTTATTAGCACCAGAAAAAGGTTTACAAGAGAGCTTATTCAGCACAAGACTCACAGATCGAATGATCTCAAATGACCCCTAGCACCCTATTTAAAGGAAAAATTCCCAACAGCTAGTTCGAGTGATCCACGTCAAAATGATCTCGACCGTCGATGAGGATCAAGATATCTCTTAATCTCATCCGTCGAATTTTTAATGTATTAAAAAATTGAAATTCTGCATTTATTTATTCAAAATATTATTATTTTATTATTTCTAAGTTTTTTTATTATTTTATTAATTATTTTTTTTATTTTTTAATATTATTATTTTTTATATATATTTTATATTTTATTTTATTTTATTTATATCTTTAATTTTTTATTTTTTTTATTTTTTCAATTTTTTAATTTATTTTTAAATGGATCCTCGAACTTAGCCTTTGGAAAAATCACCTAGGACCTAGGACTTAGGACTTATGAGGGGATTAAAACATTTTCTAACCCTCAAGACACTTTACATCATGACTTTTACAACTTTACATCTCAAGGGGGAAAACCCATTTGACATAGACCCTCATAAACCACCCAGTTCTGCGACACAACTATAATCTAGCAGATTAACACACTAGGATTACTCTAAGATTCTAATGACAAAATTCATTTTGGCTTTGGGGTTAGGTTGAAGGAAAACTTTGCCGATCATGGATTGGTGAGACGAAAAACCTTCCGGAACGTAGATTATCACTAGAAAATTAGGTCCACCTAGGCAATTTACATACATGACTCATATCTGCTAAGATTATTTACAATTCACACATGCAGACTGGGTTTACAACATAGTATGATCAAGTTGACGATGACTGTCAAATGGCACGGACATGTCGATCAAGCGCTATCCCCTTTTGCGAAGAAAAAGGGGTGTACTGCTATGGGTAGTTGCCACGTAGTGGTCAACAGAAAGTCTATACAATAGTTATATGTACTTTTCCGTTTAACCTCATTATAACTATTATAATACAAAATTTCCCAAATTTTATTAAAAAGAATAGTTTGTTAAAATTGTGCAGGTACAAGGTTTAATTCACATGCCTCATCATTGCGTTGCTTTTATTTTTAATCAAGGCAAAGAACTTTATGCAAACCTGTGTGCCAACCTCGACTAGAGCGTTGTGACAGATTGAACCAGTGAGTGCCAGGAAAAGGTTAAGGAAATAAACTCAAACGCACTCCTAGGTGTGGAATGCTATTGTAAGTATAGGTTACATGATAATTATAATGATATTTGATGCAGTATATGGAGCATAATGTTTTCATGTATTCATGTTACATATGTTTTGACACCCTTCCATGCAAATTTCTCTCCTATGTTTTGATGCCATGTATGATATTTTGTTGAAATTTCTAAGTCTATCCGTTAGAAATTTAATCTGTATTCTTCTGGTTTACTTATGCTAATTGTTAATTACGAACAAGTTATTTAAAACATATAAATAACGAAATAAACACAATACAGTCTCAACCATCTGCAGATCAACAACTGGAAGAAATAGCAAACACACAAGTGACACCGTTATTTTTGGACAACTCGTCCCTGGAATAACCCAATGCGGGAAAACTGGTGCAGCAATTTTGAGGGTTATATTATTATGTAGTATATCCTTGAGTACAACTAGGTGCCAAACTGGCTCACTCGACAGAGAAAAATAACTAGTAGTAATGCCTCTCTATTTGGAAGCAGGTATTCAGAAAACCTGCCCCACGAAACCCTCTCCAGCATCACTGAAGCATTGCGTCAGCCCTCCTGGCCTCTGCGTCAGCCTCAAACCCCTCTGCATCAGCTTCAAACCCCTCTGCGTCATCCCTCTAAGTCACTGCGCAACCTCTGGGACCCTCTACGTCACTCCTGTTGCCTTCTGCGTGGATGATGCAAGCCCTTTGCGTTGTCTCTGCTGGGCTCTGCGTGGCCTGCCATGGTTTCTACGTCTCCCTTTCTGCCTCTGCGTTGGTTTCTCGGAACTATCTCTGCCTCTGCACTGGTTTCTCGACACTCTGCCTCTCTGTCTAGTACGCACTGCCCCTCGCTGTTGTTCACTGATTCCATTTTACTTAGCAAACCCCGCTCTAGTTGAATGACTGAGCACTCTGGTGTATCTTCCAACTGACCATCAAGCCTCCTCTTGTACTTTTCTTGTTGGTCCTCCAATGGCCGAGATTAAATCTCTAATCAACGACTAAGATTAGATTTGGCTTGATCCATGACTTTTGGAACCTTCTAACCCAGTTTTATATTAATACCCATTAATATTTTATTTTTCCTAAGTTTAGACTTAGGAACTCCATTAAAAATATTAATTATTTTAATATCTCCCAAACTGGGTACAATCTGGCCAAACCATTTCTAGGTCTTGGAGATCTCATGTGCTTTAGCCTCCACCAATTTTCATGGCTAGAGCACATCCGATGCTACCCCAAATCAACACTCCCTCTTAGCGAGGGTTGTGCTCTAGTAATACTCCTCACTAAGCATCACACTGATTATCTGGCACCGGTACCTGTGCTAATTCTAGGCCTCCCCGCCCAACATCCTCTGCACTACTGCATCCTATATTGTTGCCCATAACCCTGCCATTGCCACTGTTGCATCCATACGATAGCGCCCTCTGCATCCGTGTTGTTGCTGGTCCTTTCTCCCAACACTGCATTTGCACTGCAACCCCTTCTCATCATTCTACATCGTGCTACTGCCAACTGCTACTGCACTGCAACTCAGTTACTGAGAAGTAAGTAACTGATCCACCCAACTTTTGACTTCCCTATCAGGCTAGAAACACTCCTGATGCTGAAGCTCTCTCTACTGAGCTTTGCGTTGCTGCAACAACTCCATGCATCTCACACCACTGCAAACCTCTTTGTGTCATCTTGCACTATTGCAACACTCTCTGTGCCTCTCGCATTGTTGCAGCCTACTAACCTCGCACTACCTAGGGACTCTTGCACTGTAGCGCCATCTGCTGCTTCATCCGCATCCGTCTCTACCGACATCTGCCAGTCCTGCTACTCTCTCTTCGGGGCTCTCATAGCAAGGTATAATCCAAGAGGTTGGGTACCTCAAGGATCCTGCCCCTCATCGCCTGTAGTCTTCCTGACTACAACTCGATGTCTCCCCACCTCTTCTCTAGAGGTACATGAGCACTCATGGCACAATCGTCATCCTCCTCTACCTCCTTTTCCGCCTTCCTTGGCGCTGCCTTGGAGTCAAACGCCTCTCCCTTAGTCTTCTTTCTCGGACATTGGTTCACATAATGACCCAGTTCCCCACAGTTGAAGCACTTAACCTTGGAGAGGTCCTTTTTCTTCCTCTTCTCCTGCTTTCCCGCAGATGCCAAAGCTGCATCCTCTTCCTCTTCCTTCTTGATCGAGACTCCCACTCTTCGGATACTGTGTTAAGTGCGATCCTCAACAACATCTCCTCATCCGGCGTGGCCCCTATGGAAGTCAGTTGGTCCCGGATCTCCTTCAACCGACCAAGGAAGTGATCTATCTGCTCCCCCTTCTGCATCTGGGATGACTGCAGTTGATTCTCGAGTAACATCTTCCTCTGCATGGAAGTATGCTCGTACAATTTCTTCAAGGCGTCCCACATTTCCTTTGTCGTCTCCTTCTCGGCAATATGTTCGACCACATGATCCTTGACCCCATCAAGGATGATGCATTTCACCTTGGCCATTGCGTCCTCGTACTTTTCATTATTGGTCGGGTCAACTAGGATCACCATTGTTCTCAAGGCGAAGGCCTTGATGCAATGTCTATCTAGAATGGACAAGATCCTGGCCTTCTAGACTACAAAGTTGGATGCCCTGTCCAGCCTATCCTGATCCCTCAGCCCATTCATGGCCATCTCTCTGCTCTTCTTGTCGACTCCTCCAAGTCTCTCTACTTCCCTCTGGAAGTTCTCTCTTTGACTCCTGCTGAGTCTCTCTACTTCCCGCCTGGAAGTTCTCTGCTCGACTCCCTCTAAGTCTCGATTTCCCTTCTGGAAATCCTCTTGCCAATCATCAAGTCACACCTCTCCGATCTTTTGTGCACCTGCAACACTGATCCAGATTCCTTGGCTAGAAATCTGCCTTGGTAGCGACTCCCTCTACCTTGGTTTTGCCCTGTTAAGTACTGTTCTTCCCACAGTACCCCACCAGCTTCACTCTTGCAAACTGCCCACAGCTTCCTATGTCCCAGCAACTGAAAGACTGAGCCTCTAGGCTCTGCGCAATCCCGAAATTGGCTGAAATGCTCCCCTAGCCAACTACATCAACCCTCCTGGTCTCTGTGTGGCTCTGCGTGAGCCCTTTTCTGTCCTCCTCAGCCTTTGCACTAGCCTCTCTCTGGCCCGTACTGATGACGCGATCCCTCTCCGTTAATGCTTCTTTTGTCGCTTTCTGCAAGGAACAACTTTTGTCACTCGAGACAACTCTTTTTGCTGCAAATGCTCTGCTTCAGTTGGTGCCTTCAACTCTCCTGTGATCTGCAACTATGCTCTGATACCATGTTGAAATTTCTAAGTCTATCTGTTAGAAATTTAATCTGTATTCTTCTCGTTTATTTCTGCTACTTGTTAATTATGAACAAGTTATTTAAAACATATAAATAACGAAATAAACACAATACAGTCTCAACCATCTACATATCAACAACTGAAAGAAATAGCAAACACATAAGTGACACCGTTATTTTTGGAAAACTCGTCCCCGGAAAAACCCAATGCGGGAAAACCGATGCAACAATTTTGAGGGTTATATTATCATGTAGTATATCCTTGAGTACAACTGGGTGCCAAACTGGCTCACCTGACAGAGAAAAATAACCGACAGTAAGACCTCTCTATTCGGAAGCAGGTATTCAAAAAACCCGCCCCATGAAACCCTCTCCAGCACCACTGAAGCACTGTGTCAGCCCTCCTGGCCGTTGCGTCAACCTCAAACCCCTCTACGTCATCCCTCTGAGGCACTGCACAACCTCTGGGATCCTCAGCATCACTCCTGCTACCTTCTGCGTGGATGACGCAGGCCCTTTGCGTTGTCTTTGCGTTGCCTGCTCTAGCTTCTGCGTCTGCCTCTCTGCCTCTGCGCTGCTTTCTCGGCACTATCTCTGCGCCTCTGTCCAGTACTCACTACCCCTCGCTGTTGATCACTGATTCGATTTTACTTAGCAAACCCCACTCTAGTAAATCGAATGACTGATCACTCTAGTGTACCTTCCAACTGACCCTCAAGCCTCCTCTTATACTTTTCATGTTGGTCCTTCAATGGCCGAGATTAAATCTCTAATCAACGATTAAGATTAGATTTGGCTTGATCCATGACTTTTGGAACCTTCTAACTCAGTTTTATATTAATACCCATCAATGTTGCACGAAGCGGGAGCGAAGCGGAAGCGTTTTTTGGAAGCGGGGACGCCGAAGCGTCATTTTCCAAAAATCTAGGAAGCGAAGCGTCCGCGGAAGCGTCTGCTATATATATATATATTTTTTTTTTATATTTTTTTGCATTTATACTCAAAACAAACATCCCAAATACCAAATTAATTGTAGAAGACATGAAAACATGCATATTTTTGCATAAATCAAGATAGATATAACATCCATTGAACATTAATGATCTAGAATCTAGATTCTTCTCCTCTTGTCTAGCCTTTGCCTCTACCTCGATTGTCTAGGGATATTAGTCAACATTGCCCAATTTTGATCAAACTACCTAATTCAAGACTTAAAATATGGTAGAAAAAGCTTGACATGTTTGATCGATGATTTTGACTTGATTGAAAGGTAATTTTTTGCTAAGGGCGTGCCGCGTGACAAAGGAGTTCAACAATTAACACCACCAACACCAGGGTACATATAGGGCTTGGTGCTCTTGATTAAATGCTAATCGCATACCTTCATACTTGATATAATCTAATGAAATGCCACAATCCCATTGATCCTGAATACCTGAAAACTGTTAAGTCTGCTGAATTTTGAATAGGATATGAAATTCTATTTTCTCCATATGAAGTCCAATGAGGCTGGAACCACTCTCAAACATTCTGAGTCATTTCATGGTAATGTTAAAAATTTAAGTAAAAGGATGAAAATGAAAAATAAAGGAGAATGTCACTTTTACTTTAAGAATTTAACATTACCATGAGGGAGCATCTGCTATATTTATATTTTTTTTTGCTTTCATTTGTCACCCTAACCCAAGGTGGACCCACCCCCAACAAGCAAACTCACATAAAATTTAAAAAAAAATTGAAAAAAAAAACGATTTTCTAAATGCTTTTCCGGAAGTTTTTCTGGAAGCGTACGGAAGCGTCTGGGAAGCGTCTGGGAAGCGCCTGGGAAGCGTCTGGGAAGCTTCTGGGAAGCGCTGTACGAAGCGCGCTTCGGTGCTTCGGAAGCGCCAGCTCTTCCAAATTTCCAAGAAGCGGCTAAAAAAGCCGAAGCGGCGCTTCCGGCCAAGCTTCCTAGGCGCTTCCGTACGGGATGCGCTTCGGGGCTTGGAACTGGGGGGGGGGGGGAGCTTCGTGCAACACTGATACCCATTTATATTTTATTTTTCCTGAGTTTAGACTTGGGAACTCCATTAAAAATATTAATTATTTTAATATCTCCAAAACTGGGTACAATCTGTCCAAACCATTTTTGGGTCTTAGAGATCTCATGTGTTTTAGCCTATCCACCAATTTTCATGGATATAGCACATTCGATGCTACCCCAAATCAACATATTTGGTGGCACCGTGTGTTGATTTGAGGTAGCATCAGATGTGCTTTAGCCATAAAAATTGGTGGAGGCTAAAGCACATGAGATCTCCAAGACCCATAAATGGTTTGGGCAGATTCTAACCTGTTAAGGAGATATTAAAATAGTTAATATTTTTAATGGAGTTCCTAAGTCTAAACTTAGGAAAAATAAAATATTAATGGGTATTAATATAAAACTGGGTTAGAAGGTTCCAAAAGTCATGGATCAAGCCAAATCTAATCTTAACCGTTGATGAGAGATTTAATCTCGGCAGTTGATGGACCAACGAGAAAAGTATAAGAGGAGGCTTGAGGGTTAGTTGGAGAACACACCAGAGTGATTAGTCATTCATTTTGTTAGAACGGAGTTGCTAAGCAAAGTTGAATCACTGATCAGCAGTGAGGGGCAGTGAGTACGAGGCAAGGACAATACTGGGAGACCAACACAGAAGCGGAGAGAGCCAGAGCAGCAGTCAGTCCAGGCTACGTAGAGCCCAGAGAGATTGCATCATCCACGCGGAGGCCAGAAGGGCCAGTGCTGAGCTTCAGTTGTGTCGGAGAGTGTTTCGTTGGACAAGTTTTATGAATAGCTGTTTCCGGATATAGAGGTATTACTACCGTGTATTTTTCTCTGTTGGGTGAGCCGATTTAGACACCCAGATGTACTTAGATAAACTGCATAATAATATAACCCTCTGAATCGCTGCACCGGTTTTCTCGCATTGGGTTTTTCCAGGGACATTGGTCCAAAAATAACGGTGTCACTTGTGTGCTTGTTTTCTTTCAATTGATTATCTGTAGATGTTGATATTGTACTTGTGTTTATTTTCAGTCTTTAGATGGTAAATAACTTGTTAAGTGATTAAACAAGTAGGTGAAATAAACCAGATAGTACAGGAAGAATTTCTAACGGGTTAGATTTAGAAATTCCAACATGGTATCAGAGTGTGGTTGCAGATCACAGGAAAACTGAAGGCATCAGCTGAGCAGAGCATTTGCAGCAGATTCAACTATCCTGAGTGACAGAGCTGATCCTTGCAGAAGGCGACAAAGGAAGGAGTGACGCAGAGGGACTGCGTCATCATTCTAGGCCAGAGAAAGGCAACGCAGAGGCTAAGGGAGGTAGAATCAAGCTCACGCAGAGGCCAGGAGGGCTGAAATAGTTGGCTAGGGGAGCTGATTTGCCATGCCGGGATTGTGCAGAGCCAAGTGGCTCAATCCTTCAGTTGCTGGGGTATAGGAAGCTGTGGGTAATTTGTGGAGCGAAGTTTGGTGGGGTACTGTCGTCAGAACAATACCTAACAGGGCAAGACCAAGGTGGAGGGAGTTGCTGCCGAGGCGGATTTCTAGCCAAGGAATCTGGATCAGTGGTGCAGTTGCAAAGACAATCGAAGTGGGGCAACTTGACAATGGCAGAGGGATTTCCAAAAGGGAAATCGAGACTCAGAGGGAGTCGAACCGAGAACTTCCAGACAGGAAGTGGAGAGACTCAGTAGCAGTTGAACAAAGGACTTCTAGGAGGGAAGTGGAGAGACTCAGAGGAATCGAAAGAAGAGCAGCGAGATGGCCATGAATGGGCTGAAGATAGGAATAGGCTGGATGGAGCGTCCAACTTTGTGGTCTGGAAGGCCAGGATCTTGTCCATTCTTGACAGACATCACCTCAAGGGCTTCATCACGAGAATGATAGTTGTCCCAGTTGACTCGGTAGCTAATGAAAGGTACGAGGAGGCAATGGCTAAGGCTCAGTGCATCATCCTTGATGGAGTCAAGGATCATGTGGTACCACATATTGTTGAGAAGGAAACGACAAAGGAGATGTGGGATGCCTTGAAGACATTGTAGCAGCATACTTCCGTATAGGGGAAGATGCTCTTGGAGAATCAGCTAAGGGCATACCAGATGCAGAGGGGAGAGCGGATAGATGTCTTCGTCGGTCGCTTGAAGGAAATTTATGACCAACTAACTTCCATAGGGGCCACGCCGGATGAGGAATTGATGGTGAGGACCGCACTGAACGCAGTTTCCGAGGATTGGGAGGTATTTGTCCAGAGCATACTGGGCAGGATGAGTCTTCCAAATTGGGAAGAACTGTGGGCGGCTCTTCGTCAAGAAGAAATCAGACGGCTGACCAAGGCAGGGAGTACCAACAAAGGGGTCAAAATCAAGGAGGAGGAAGAAGAGGATGCGGCTCTAGCATTTGCGAGAAAGCAAGAGAAGAGGAAGAAGAAGGACCTCTCCAAGGTCAAGTGCTTCCATTGTGGGGAACTGGGTCATTTTGCGAACCAGTGTCCTAGGAAGAAGAGCAAGGGAGAGGCTTCAAACTCGAAGGCAGCGCCTGCAAAGGTGGAGAAAGAAGTCGAGGAGGAGGACGATTGTGCCATGAGTGCTCATGTGCCACTTGAGAAGAAGTGGGGAGACATTGAGCTGTAGTCAGGAGGACTACAGGCGATGAGGGGCAGGATCCTTGAGGTACCCAACCTCTTGGATTATACCTTGCTACGGGAACCCCAAAGAGGAGTAGCAAGACTAGCGGATGTCAATAGAGACGAATGCGGATGAAGGGACAGAGAGTGCTACAGCGCAGGAGTCCCCGGACAACGCGAGGCTAGCAGGCTGCAACAGTGCAAGAGGCACGGGAGTGTTGCACTAGTGCAGGATGGCACAAAGAAGTGTGCAACGGTGCGAGATACAGGGAGTTGTTGCAGCAACACAGAGGTCAGTAGAGGGAGCTTCAGCATTGGGAGTGTCTCTAGCCTAACAAGGATGTCAGAGTTGGGTGGATCAGTTACTTACTTCTTAGTAACTGAGTTGCAGTGCAGTAGCACGATGCAGCATGATGAGAGGGGATGCAGTGTAGTTGCAGTGCTGGGAGGATGGACCAGCAGCAGCACGGATGTAGAGGGATTTGTTGGGATGCAACAGTGGCAGTGGTAGGACCATGGGCAGCAGTACAAGTTGCAGCAGTGCAGAGGATGTTGGGCAAGAAGGCCTAGCATTAGCACAAGGACCGATGCTAGATAATCAGGGTGATGCTCAATGTGGAGTATTACTAGAGCACAGTCCTTGCTAAGAGGGAGTGTTGATTTGAGGTAGCATCAGATGTGCTCTAGCGATGAAAATTGGTGGAGAAGCTAAATCACATGAGATTTCCAAGACCCATAAATGGTTTGGGCAAATTCTGACCGGTTTGGGAGATATTAAAATAATTAATATTTTTAATGGAGTTCCTAAGTCTAAACTTAGGAAAAATAAAATATTAATATGTATTAATATAAAACTGGGTTAGAAGATTCCAAAAGTCATGGATCAAGCCAAATTTAATCTTAGCCGTTGATTAGAGATTTAATTTAAGTATGGGGGATTTACGCAGTGCATTATATTAGATATCATTTTTTGGGATTCAACTGCGTTAAGTAAGTCATTCAAACGTATGACCATTTCCATGAGAGGTAGTCGTAACTGACTAATTTCTCATGATTTTTGAATAGTTCACTTAGCACTCATTGCATCGGGTGATGCTCACAGGGGTGAAGAAGTGGGATTGAAACTAGTGAAATGTGGAGAACGAATCACATAGCATCAATCATCACTTCCGGGGCTTGCACTAGTTTCAATCCCACTTCTTCACCCCTGTGAGCATCACCCGATGCAATGAGTGCTAAGTGAACTATTCAAAAATCATGAGAAATTAGTCAGTTACGACTACCTCTCATGGAAATGGTCATACGTTTGAATGACTTACTTAACGCAGTTGAATCCCAAAAAATGATATCTAATATAATGCACTGCGTAAATCCCCATACTTAAATTCAAAAAGAGTCAAGGGATCTCTACTTGAATGGTTCATGAGGCACAATACTTGCTAAGGTTTTGCAAATGGGGTAGCAAGCTAAGTGGGCTTGATTGTGGGAAAAACTCCACAGTTAAGCGCGCTTGAGCCAGAGGAGTTCTGGGATGGGTGACTTCCTGGGAAGTCCTGGTTACCGGGTGCAAGCCCCGGAAGTGATGATTGATGCTATGTGATTCGTTCTCCACATTTCACTAGTTTCAATCCCACTTCTTCACCCCTGTGAGCATCACCCGATGCAATGAGTGCTAAGTGAACTATTCAAAAATCATGAGAAATTAGTCAGTTACGACTACCTCTCATGGAAATGGTCATACGTTTGAATGACTTACTTAACGCAGTTGAATCCCAAAAAATGATATCTAATATAATGCACTGCGTAAATCCCCCATACTTAAATTCAAAAAGAGTCAAGGGATCTCTACTTGAATGGTTCATGAGGCACAATACTTGCTAAGGTTTTGCAAATGGGGTAGCAAGCTAAGTGGGCTTGATTGTGGGGAAAAACTCCACAGTTAAGCGCGCTTGAGCCAGAGGAGTTCTGGGATGGGTGACCTCCTGGGAAGTCCTGGTTACCGGGTGCAAGCCCCGGAAGTGATGATTGATGCTATGTGATTCGTTCTCCACATTTCACTAGTTTCAATCCCACTTCTTCACCCCTGTGAGCATCACCCGATGCAATGAGTGCTAAGTGAACTATTCAAAAATCATGAGAAATTAGTCAGTTACGACTACCTCTCATGGAAATGGTCATACGTTTGAATGACTTACTTAACGCAGTAGAGATTTAATCTCAGTCGTTGATGGACCAATGAGAAAAGTATAAGAGGCGGCTTGAGGGTCAGTTGGAGAACACACCAGAGTGATCAATCATTCATTTTGCTAGAGCGGGGTTGCTAAGCAAAGTTGAATCAGTGATCAGTAGCGAGGGGCAGTGAGTACGAGGCAGAGAAGCAGGGACAATATTGGGAGACCAGCACAAAAGTGGAGAGAGCCAGAGCAGCAGTCAATCTAGGCTACGCAGAGCCCAACAGAAGCAGCGCAGAGCCTAGAGAGACTACCTCATCCACGTAGACGGCAGAGGGAGTGATGCAGAGGCTCCTAGAGGCTGCACAGTGCCTCAGAGGGACGACGCAGAGAGTCCTGGGGCTGACGCAGGTCGGTAGGTGGCTGACATAGAGGCCAGAAGGACCAGCGCCGAGCTTCAGTTGTGCCAGAGAGGGTTTCGTGGGACAAGTTTTTTGAATACCTATTTTCGGATATAGAGGTATTGCTGCCGTGTATTTTTCTTTGTCGAGTGAGCTGGTTTAGGCACCTAGATGTACTCAAATAAACTGCATAATAATATAACCCTCTGAATAGTTGCACTGGTTTTCCCACATTGAGTTTTTCTGGGGACATTGGTCCAAAAATAACGGTGTCATTTGTGTGCTTGTTTTCTTTCAGTTGATGATCTGTAGATGTTGATACTGTACTTGTGTTTATTTTCAGTATTTACATGGCAAATAACGTGTTAATTAATTAAACAAGTAGGTGAAATAAACCAGATAGTACAGGAAGAATTTCTAACGGGTTAGACTTAGAAATTCCAACACCCTGCCCTATTGTATTGGGAGCTGTCTCATTCAAGCGTGTACCTTTCTAAAGTGAGATTGATCTAGTCAAGATATGCCTCAAGGTAATAAACAACATTAGTATCGGTGCACCATTCAGCATTCCTTGAGGGCGAACATGGCTTATGAATTAATGAATGAATGATATTTTATGTCCACGAAACTAAAAATAGTCTATGGGACCCCAACCTCCCTGTTTTTCGCCTTTTGCAATTCAGTGCTTTTCTTATTCAAACTGATGACGAGCTGGCCCCACCTTCTAACAGTCCCCTCACTCAAAAGACAATGCCAAGGGACCAATGCTAACATATTGCCATAACTGTCCCTGATGTCTTTGAAAGCATCACATTCCAAAATGAAATGTTTTTCTGATTTCACTACCACAGAAGTGCAAAAAGTGCACACCCGTTCTTCCCAAGTTTCTTTAGTTCTTTTCTACCGTCTTGTTTCACACCGAAGTTGATGCTAGTTAGTTCTTAATTGAGCAATAAGAATCTTTGCTATCCACGAAATGCTAGCTCTAATGTACTATTTTTGTTGGATATCACAAGTGAGGTTGAATTCCTCAACATAGTACTTCTTTCTACCTGACACTTTACCCCATATATGCTTACGGAACCTCTCCATAACAAAATTCTTTAACTCCTTGCTATTTGAGGGACATGCATTGAGGTAGATATCCCATTTTTGCATCCATTTGTTGTTTTGTCTCATCCATGTTTTCTTTCTTTCACTCATGCCTTCATTGAAGATAACTTTAGGCCATCTACCTACTCCTAGCTGCTCAATTCTTTTTAGATGTCTTATAAGATGCACCATAGCAATTACTTTGATGGGAACTGCTCCTGTTTCACTCAACATTATCTCATAAGGAACCATAATTTTATTTTGAACTTGCTCATGAGCAAGCGTTTTTGGATTTTCTCAATTTATTTCCATTTTGAGACAAGGGTATTGCTAGCCCATAATTCACACCCATATAGTATCAGTGGACAAACTAGGAGTCCAAAAAGCACTTTAATCGTTTTCCAATCCCATAACTTTGCCTCTCTACATCTGTTTTGAAGAGCATATAATGCTTTTAACCCTCTTAAAATTCTCTTCTTTCTATAGCCCTCCCAATTAAGCTTGTTGTTGAAATCAATCATGAGGTACTTGTACTCATTTACTTCTTCAAGAACGTTAGCCTCAAAAAAGAACATGTGTTGGCTCTGCTTCCTTTTGTTAGAGAAAATCATTGTTTTGGTCTTGCTGGTATTGACTTGCATCCCCACTGCTCTACAAAAATGCTCAAGGGAGAGTTCCACCTGTCAATATTTCTCCCTAAAACTCCATTATTTGACAAGTCGAAGTATAAATCCTTGTTGTAGTTGGGTAGCTGCTTCATTAGGGCATGTGAAGCTGCAATTAGGATCCTTAATAGAAAAAACCCAAAATCAATCTCATTCTTGACTCCATTCTCCTAATAGACTAGGCACTGCTCCTAGATCAGTGGTGATCACATTAACTTAACGAACTATCATTCTTTCACCTGTTTTCTTCGTCCCCTAAGGATAAGGAGATTTTTTAGGGCTTGATGTGAAATTTTAGGGAGGAGGAATTTAGGATTCTGTTCGGGCATGCTTCTTCATTTATGTCTCCTCTAGGCATCCTCCAGTCTTGAACAAATTTCGACGGTGGAATTTCAAATAAATTGATGCCTTAGCTATCACACTAAGAGGGGGAACCCTTGAAGTTCCTTTGATTTCGAGATTTCTCTTAACTATAGGTGATCATTGGATGAGCCTTTACCATGGTATATCTCTCAACCCTTAGTCTCTTATAGTATTTCTCTCAAGGTTTTTTTTCTTGGAAAGTCACGCTAGCTTCTCCCAAAGCTCACACTTTAATTGAATCTTTCTATTGAATGAGCCATCCTTGCCTCACTTTGAACCCTATTGTAAACACATCAATCACAAGTGAGGGATTTTGGAAGTTTTGATCTTAGGCATTCCTCATTTTTTAATATTCCTAAACCTGAGGTCATCCTTCCCTTAAGCCTTTCTTAGAGAGCCCTTCTTTTGCTTCTAAAACAAGCAACCTATTATCTGAGCCTCTCCTTTGAATGGGCATTGGAAATAACATTGTTCATCATTATTGACCTCATCAATCTAGTGATTTCTCTATACGGAGACTCCTCCCATAGATGAAAGTCCGTAAAGAGCAAGGGACATTGACACAGTGGGTCCTTGTCCCATTGTTGCCACTTTTGATCTAGTAGTAGTCCCTTTGGAACCCCTCCTAGGACCCCTACTAAATTAAGCAGTAACAAGGAAGACCTTTATGGGACTTGATCTAGTTAGATATTTGAAGGTGATCCCAGTTTGAAGTATTAATACCTTTAACACTTAAGTATGGTCCACTTAGATGCATTTTTTATCTTGGTCTCTAATGAATGGTTGCTTTCACTTGAGTTTAAGTTGGATTTCTAGGTGGTCGAAAGCATCAGAGGCCTTGAGGGCACCTCATTCCACATGATATCTAGGCCATATTCTACATTCCAAAGAGCATGATGACTTGGTAGATATAGTGTTTTACATTTTGGCAGAGTGTTGGACCTTTTGATGACTTGAGTAATTGGTATACATCCCAAAGCATCCCCATGAGCCAGAACACTAAGTTTCTTTGTAACAACCAAAAGTCGTATACGCAGCGGAAATATTTAAAATACTTCAAAGACGTAAATGTCCATTGTAAGACATGTAACTATATATTGAATATTGTATATTGAATTAATGTAAGATATGAGATGATTATAAATGAGAATGAGGGTCCTGTATATATAGCCAGGTAAGTACCCTTTCACGAAGAGTCATGTCTTTAGAGACATGCCTCTTTTTTAACTAATTATAATTTTTATTACATATTATTGTGATTATTATTTATTATCTATATTTATTACTTTTACATAATTATATTCATAACATTGCCTTCCTCTTCAAAAATCTTTGTCCTCAAAGCTTACTGATGAAAAGCCTTGATCTCTTTTTCAACTCGTCGTGGAACTGCCATCTTCGTTGTTACAAGATGATATGATTCTTGGAGTGATAAATAAAATTGTCGAATTGAAAATGGATCTGACCATCCCAGAATAATCCTTTGTGAAATCTTTCGGTCACTGGAAATTTGCAATGAATTGTTATCATTGAATTGGATTCTGCAAACTCCAGTATTCTTTGGAACATAAATCTGTTGTTTTCATTCTGAGTGATATTGTTACATAGATTGATTGGAAAGTTTGCTCTTGTGATTCAAATGTCAATAAGGAGTTCTTCTTGTCAGACTTTCCCTTATCATGTTAGTGCCAGTTCCCTAATTTCCTTCAGGTGTTGTTGTTGTCTAGTTGGCATCATTATTTGGAATGTTCGTTGTTTGAACTGCAATTTCTGAATATGTTTCAACTTCGTTTGGTTTCTCATCTTCTTGAGTTGTGATATTAACTGGATCGGTATTTATTCTTTTATCTTCAACTTGGACTGACGACTTCGACACTTCTTTCATGATAAGTTCTTCTAACTTGTTTTCCAATGATTTCCTATCATCCTTAAGTTTCTTAATTTGAGTGAGTAGACATCGATTATGGTTTCTGAGACGTAAAATTTCCTCATTTTCTGAGTCAACTTATTTTGTTATTCAAGCTTCTCATCTTTTAAAAACTTGATTTGTTCTAATAACCTTTGGTTAAGGTTTTTTAAGCATAAACTTTTCTCTTCTTTTCCTGATAGACTTTCGTTGAGTATCTTTTCTGAAGTTTCATTTTCTTGTTCTAACTGGTGTTTCTTAGCTTTGCATTTTTTTACTTGTGTAAGTAGCTTCTAATTATGCTCCTTCAAACATGAATTTTCCTTATTTTTGTTGGATATGGTTTCTTCAAGCTCTTTCTACTTCTTTGATACTATTTTTGGATTCTCTTGAAACATTAATTTCGAAATATCCTTAAGATATTTTGCTGAACACATTATCAGTTTTGATTTCGTTGTCATGTCTTGGAACGTGACCATCTTCTTCTTGTAAAGGAACGTCAAGAGTTTGTTTTCTGTGTTTAGAATGAACGTACCTAATTCCTTGAACCAAGATCGATCGAGAATTATGTCAACCTCTTTGTCAAGCATAGTTACGACACGAAATTCGGATCTGTACTCATAATGATCAATTGTCACTTGTAAATCATTAATTTCATATACTTTTCTGCCAAAAGTACATTCTCGTTCGCCTATATTTGGCTCTAGAATTAATAGTTGATTTGCCAAATTAATATTAATGTAATTATCCTCAATATTTGGATTAATAGCGATACTAATATCTTTCCTTTGGATACACCCTTTTAATGTAATTAATCTAAAATCTACAATTGGAATACCTTTATAGGAGAATCTTCCTTCTTTTATTTTCAAATTAGGCTCCATTTTGCCTTTGTTGATAATTTGGTCAAATGATTTATGAAACTTATATATTCTTCGTGTGAGTAAGGACTTCTTCAAAATATAATACGTCTCTTTCTTTCTTCTTTCCTTTTGATTTTATTTTCAAATTGACTCCCGTATAATTTTTATAAAAATTATTCTTTCTTTCAATAACAATACCCTTTTTTTTCAAGTTATAAAAACCTTGAAACCCTTTGATACCTTTTTAACTTTATAATTTCCCTTAATGGCTCTCTTTTGTTTATAATTTTTTTTAACTTTCTTTTTCTTTTTCTTTTTTAACTTCTCTCTCTCTCTCTCTCTCTCTCTCTCTATATATATATATATATATATATATATATATATATATATTTTCTTTTTCTTTTTATTTTTCTTTTTGAAGAGTTACAACCCTAGTGAAACATTGCTATTCACCAATTTGGGGTATAATATAAAATATATGTCCACTTTTGTGTCTTTGACTCGATGAATTTTCTCCACGTAAAAAGTAAAACTTACCATTCACATAAAGAGATTTTGTATTTCTTTTATTCTTCTTTTACCTTGAAAATACCATGGGTTGCTAAAAACACGAGCTTGTAAACCACTTAATGAAGAATCAAGATAATCTTATCTACTCTTCTTTCTCTTACGTATAGTTTTAAAGATATTTGGAAATATTCTCTTTTGACTTTATCATACACTATTTATCAATAATGTAGAACCATTATATATATATATATGAATGTTTTCCTTCAAAATTTACATCTGACTATTGTTTTTTACTAGAATCATTGACATGTCAATGGGCAATGGCTTTCTTTTTTTTAATTAAGTAATTTTTTTTATTTTTTAACTCTTTTCTTTTATAATCTTTTTTCCAATTCTTTTTTTAACTCTTTTTTCCTTATCTTTGAAGTGGGCAAGGACCTGACCAAAAATGGAGAAACTCTAAACTCTGAGCGAAACACTTTAATTATACAACAACAAGGTTGATGGGAGGTTGATGGCCAAAGGCTTGGTGATCAGCCAACCTGGCTCTGATACCAATGTAACGACCAAAAGTGATATTAGTATACGCAACGGAAATCTTTAAAAGACTTCAAAGACGTAAATGTCCATTGTAAGACATGTAACTATATATTGAATTGATGTAAGATATGAGATGATTACAAATCAGAATGAGGGTCTTGTACATATAGCCAGGTAAGTACCCTTTCACGAACAATCATGTTTATAGAGACATGCCTCTTTTTTTAACTAATTATTATTTTAATTACATATTATTGTGATTATTATTTATTATCTATAATTATTACTTGTACATAATTATATTCATAGCATTCTCTTTCCTAGCATGGAAGTTTTTCGATGATGTATAGTAGACCCAGCATGCCCCCAGGTTGGCCTTGACACTACTTGATGGCCATGCCATGATCAAGGGCCCATATGAGGTTGGTCATCCCTAGGATGATTGAGGAGGGCTTGTTGCACCTAATGGAGCCCTAACACTGGAGAGAGGAGGCACCATGTTGCTCACTTGATACCATGGAGAAGATGTGTGGTGCCCATAGCTAGACTTTGGGCCCTTGGAGCTGTTTTGGTGCATGATTTGGGGACTTTCCTCAAATGGAGAATGATCATGATGCTTGGAGGCATTCTCAGCCCTGTATTTGCCTTGATGGAGCATTTAGGGCTCAAAAAGGGCATGGCTGTTGATTTCTGGTAGCATTGGATGTGCTCTAACCCTCAAAATTCGCAAGGAGGCTTGGACACGTATTCCAGAATACCCAGAAATCGTTTTTTGGGAAATTCCACCCGAAGACAGTTTTATTAAAATAATTAAAGGGTATTAATTAAACTGAGGGTGAAACTTCTAGAAGAAGATGAGCATCAAGTCAATATGATCTGAGCCATTGATTAGAATCTAATCTGGGTCGTTGATTACTCAATTGGAGGATTATAAGAAGGACTTCGATGGGCATTTGGAAAACACACCAGACAGATACTCAGTTACCCAATTAAGATCGATTTTCTCACTAGTCGAAGTTTAGTAAGAGGAAATCGAATCAGAGGGAGAGTTGCAGATGAGAAGGAGAGAGGGCGTCAGCATCAGTCAGGAGCAAAAGGAAGATGCAGAGCAGAGGAGGGACAATGCAGAGGCTGTGACGCTAGGACTGTGTAGTCCCTATGCAGAAGATGACGCAGAGGAGGCAGTAGGTCCTCTCCAGAGTCAGAATCTAGTTGAGAAGCATGAGAATATTGTCTGTAAAATTTCTCATATAAATTCCTCTCCTATTCTACTGTTTGTATCTTGTACATGAGATTTTTGCTGAAGATCAATAAAGAAACCCTCATCTACTGCACCGATTTTCCCACATTGGGTTTTTCTGAGGACAATTGTCCAAAAATAACTGTCATTGTGATTATACTTGTGCTAGTATTTTTCCTTGCATTTACTTTCCGCAGTATTTTAATTGTGAAGGTTGCGGTAGAATCTATTTCGACATTTGCTATAGAAACGTTGTGAATAACTTATTTCTAAATAATAAGTAGAAGAAATAATATCAGTCACTGCAGTTGGATTTCTATTTAGAAATTTTCACATGGTATCAGAGCTGAGTTAAACAGGAGTACAGACCGGAAGAGCCAGCGTTGAAGAGGAGGGAGTTTGAAATTGCTGCATAGGCAGAAAATCGAATCCCCGAAGGAATTGCGTAGTCCAGTCTAGGAGGGCAAAGTTTTAATAGGAAAATCTCTCTTTGAGAGAGTCGACAGAGAGGAAGATTTCCATATCAAAAGTTGCCAGTAACAGAGGGAGCAGCGCAGAGCAGTCTTCAGGTGAAGACGCAGTTTTTCTGTAGTAGTTGCTAGGGCGAAAAAGCATTAGAAATCGATAGGAAAAAATAGCACAAAGAAGTATGGAAAATCAAGATGTCTTTGAATTATCTTCCGAATTGGAAGAAGAATTTGCATGCTTGTCAAGTTTAGCATCAGCAGATGTTTGGTATATTGATAGCGGGGCTTCAGCTCATATGACTGGAGTACGAGAATATTTCTCGAGCTATCAAGAAGAGCAAATGGACTTCTAGATTACTATGGGAAACAGAACGAAGTGTACTCCAGTAGGGAGAGGCACCATAGCATTTCAGACAGAAGCAGGAACCAGCATCCGAGCCACTAATGTTTTGCATGTGCCCAGGTTAGGAATGAATCTGATTTCAGTGTCCTAGTTACAGGATAAGGGATACGATGTATACTTCATTGGAAGGAAATTATACGTCAAACATCCAAGCTAGAAGAAGAAGAAACAGATTAGAGCTCGAAGCAACAGACTGTATAGATTGTAGCTCGAGCCTCTAATGGCACTGATAAGCAGCAATCATAATGGTGAAAAGGAACTGAATGAACTGTGGCGCAAGTGAATGGGACACTTACACCATGGAGCGTTGAGGATGCTCAGAGAGACCGTTACAGGAGTTCCCCTCCTTAGTACTGAGCATGATGATGTATGCAAAGGATGCGTACTAGGGAAGTACGCTAAAGAAGCTTTTTCCATAAGTAACAACAGAGCGGAAGGCGTATTGGGATTGATACACTTAGATATTTGTGGCCCAATGTCCACTAGAGTTCATAGTGGTGGCGAATACTTCGTCACCTTTATTGATGATCACTCTAGCAAAAACTGGATCTATTTCTTAAAGACCAAGGATAAGTTCTTTGATCGGTTCAAAGAATTTAAGGCTCTCGTAGAGAACATGACAGGGAAAAAGATAAAGGTATTGCGTTCAGATAATGGTGGAGAGTATACGGACAAAGACTTCACAGATTTCTGCGCAAAGGAGGGCATCAAAAGAGAATGGACAGCTCCATATAATCCAGAGTAGAATGGAGTAGCAGAGCGAAAGAATAGAACTATTGTTGGGGTGACAAAGGCTATGTTGTATGATTAGGACTTGCCTAGATTCTTATGGGCAGAGGCTTGCAACACAGCGGTGTATATCTAGAATAGAACTCCTCACAGAGCATTAGGGAAGAAAATGCCTAAAGGTGTCTTCACAGGGAAGAAGTCGGAGGTGAGTCATCTCAGGATATTCAGAGGTGTGGCATATTGTCACATTCCAGACGAAAAGCATAGTAAACTGGATCAAACTGCAAAAAAAGGGTACCTTGTAGGATATAGTGAGACCTTGAAGGCATACAGAATCTACATTCCTAGCAGCAAGAAGATTGTAGTAAGATGGGATGCAAAGTTCATGGAGGATAGAGCTTTCAAGAAATTTCGAGAGATGCCAGTAGACAGTCAATCAATAGATGTTCCATTAGTCCAACAGTAGTAGGGGTAGCAAGAAGGACAAGTAGGAGGACAGACACTTGGATCGAGCACAGTGACCAGCACCAATATTTCCTCAGAAGTAGGAAATCCAGGTAGTTCTCAACAGATGGAACAACAAGAACATGACGGGAATTTGATTGAGCCTCCAACCACCAGTGGTAGAACCAGCAAGGAAGTACGGCAGACGTTGAGGGATGCAAAGGAGTTTGGCAAAGCTCCTAGAACCGAGAAGAGGTAGTGTAGACAGCCTGATAGGTACCAAGCCTTAGTAGCACAGGTTGAAGAACCCTCCAGCTTTCAGGAAGTCGTACAACACCAAGTTTGGGTGGATGCCATGGTAGAAGAGTATAGTTCTATCATGACAAATGATGTCTAGGAAGTGGTACCTAGACCAGAGAATAGATCAGTTGTAGGATCATGGTGGATCTACAAGATCAAGTATGTTGTAAATGGCAGTATAGAGAAGGACAAGGCTAGGTTCGTGGCAAAGGGGTACGCACAAAAGGAAGGAATAGACTATGAGGAGACCTTCACCCCAGTAGCCAAATATATCTCTATCAGATCTGTTATATCCCTAACATCTCAAATGGGATGGGAGATTCACCAAATGGATGTCAAGACAACATTCTTGAATGGAGTAATAGAAGAAGAGGTGTATATAGAACAGCCTGAAGGATTCAAAACTCATGAAAAAAGAACTCATGTATGCAGGTTAAAGCAATCCCTATATGGGCTCAAGCAGGCACCAAGAGCATGGTATGGTCGGATTGATAGTTACTTGCAGCAGTTGGGTTTCGTCAAGAGTGATGTTGATCCCAATCTCTACTATCTAATGGTGGAGAATGAGCCACTTATTCTGGTATTATATGTGGATGATTTGTTTCTAACAGGGTCATCTATGCTCATAAAATACTGCAAGACGAATCTTGAAGCAGAATTCGACATGAAGGATATGGGGTTGATGCATTATTTTCTAGGGTTGGAAGTTTGGCAGAAGAATGGGGAGATCTCCCTTGGGCAAGGAAGTGATGCTACAGAGATTCTGAAGGGATTCAAAATGCAGGATTGCCGACCCATGGCTACGCCCATGATCACCAATTGGAAGAAAATAGATGCATCAGGAGATAAGGAGGTGGGCCCCACCTTGTACAGATAGCTCATTGGGTCGCTCATGCATCTGGTCAACACTAGGCCAGACATTTGCCACCCTTAGTCAGTTCATGGTGGAACCGAAAAGGGTGCATTGGGCAGCAGCTAGGCACATTCTTAGATATGTGCGTGGAACAATCAGATATGGGTTGAAATACACCTGAGGAGATGACATCAGATTGAATGGATTCACAGATGCAGATTGGGTAGGTAGTTCAGTAGACCGGAAAAATACCTTTGGGCATTTCTTCAGCGTTGGATCAGGAATGATCTCTTGGTGCAGTAGGAAGCAAAAGTCAGTAGCTTTGAGCTCAGCAGAAGCAGAATATATGGCAGCCAACACAACTACGTGCAAAGCTATATGGCTTAGAAAACTGCTTGTGAGTTTGTTCAGGAAGAGGATGGAAGCGACCAGTATTTTTTGCGATAATCAGAGTTGTATTAAACTCTTTGAGAATCCAGTATTTCATGATCGGTCAAAACACATTGATATCAAATGTCACTTTATCAGAGACTATGTTTAGCATGGGGCAGTACAGTTGGTGTATGTCTCCACAGGAAATCGGGTAGCAGACGTACTCACAAAATCTCTAAGAAGAGCTAAGTTCATCCAGTTCATGGAGCAGATGGGTATGGTAGAGAATTCGTTTCAGTAGCAGAAACAGGTGGTTTCTCAGTTGCAATGGCAGGAAATGAGAGGGAGTCGCAGTATTGGCGGTGGCAGGGCCAACAACAATACATATGCATCATTTGTGCAGTAGTTGGTGGGCAGTGATGTCAGACATCAACAGTGCAGAGGGAAATGTTACAGAGTCAAGGTGATGCTTCCGCAGGTTTCATTACTAGAGCATATTCCTTGCTAAGAGGGAGTGTTGATTTCTGGTAGCATTTCGGATGTTCTCTAAGCCTCAAAATTTGCAGGGAGGCTTGGACGCATGTATTCCATAATACCCAGAAATCATTTTGGGAAATTCCACCCGGAGACAGTTTTATTAAAATAATTAATTATTTTTAATAGGTGCCTAAGTCTAAACTTAGGAAATTAAAATAATTAAAGGGTATTAATTAAACTGAGGGTGAAACTTCTAGAAGAAGACGAGGATCAAGTCAATATGATCTGAGCCATTGATTAGAATCTAATTTGGGTTGTTGATTACTCAACTGGAGGATTATAAGGACTTCGATGGGCATTTGGAAAACACACCAGGCAAATACTCAGTTACCCAAGTAAGATCGATTTTCTCACTGGTCGAAGTTCGGCAAGAGGAAATCGAATCAGAGGAAGAGTTGCAGGTGAGAAGGAGAGAGGGCATCAGCATCAGTTAGGAGTGCAGGAGCAGAAAGAAGATGCAGAGCAGAGGAGGGACGGTGTCGACGCTGTGATGTTGGGACTGTGCAGTCCCTACGCAGAAGCTGACGCAGTGAGACACGGAGGGGGTAACAGGTCCTCTCCAGAGTCAGCATCGCGCTGAGAAGCGTGAGAATATTGTCTATACAATTTCTCATAGAAATTCCTCTCCTATTATGCTAGTTGTATCTTGTAAATGAGATTTTTGTTGAAGATCAATAAAGAAACCCTCATCTGTTGCACCGGTTTTCCCACATTGGGTTTTTCCTGGGACAGTTGTCCAAAAATAACTGTGTCATTGTGATTATACTTGTGTAGTGTTTTTCCTTGCATTTCCTTTCCACAGTATTTTAATTGTGAAGGCTGCAGTAGAATTTATTTTGATATTTGCTATAGAAACATTGTGAATAACTTATTTTTGAATTAATAAGTAGAAGAAATAATATCAGTCACTGCAGTTGGATTTCTATTTAGAAATTTTCACAATGGTGTCATCACATTTTTAGCCCTATGTCTCACATGTCTGGGCTTATAATAGCAAATTATGATGTAAAGCTTGTGGGTTGTCTTGCACCCCTAATTTTATTTTTTTCCACTCAAAATCAAACTTGTGTAGGGGCTTCTTAGTTAAAAATTAAGTGAGGTAGACCTCATAGAAATAAAGGTCACCTCACGCATTTGTTCATCATCACTGGTGGATTAATTCAACGTCTTTTAGAGATTTGGCCTAGCTCTCATACCTCACTACTCTTTTGGAGATGTGATCTTTGTGGATTTTTGCTATTATGGACTAGTCCTTGTTGTGGGAACATCATTTTGGCATAAAGAAGGATTGTTCATTGATATCTTGTGAGTACTTTTCTTGTTGAATATCTTTTATGGTTATTGTATGCAATCTATCTTGCGAGGGTTTTTATATCCCATGTCTAAATTATAAGAAGTTCTTGGTGAAAATATTGCATGGTTAAATTAAGAATTTTGAACTTACCTAGAGAACCTCCTGGAGAGATTTTACCCGTATTGAATGATAGCTAGGGTCTTAAAGTGAAAAACTTAGGTTTTCCCCCATACCCCCTTCCAGGTTTTGATATTTCCATGGTAAAATTTCCCTTAGACTCTACCACCCAAGTAGTTAGAAGCAACTAGCATCCACAGGGGTGGTCAAAACTACAAAAAAAATTATCATTTTCTCTTTTCTCACTTAATTCAGCCCTTTAGGAATCACGGACAAATTGTATTCTGGAAAACATTGCAGAAAATCTAAAACAACATTTCTATATGCCCTCATTCTAGGATGTTTGGTTGAATACTCACCTTTAATTTTCTTTATGATCAATTTTGAGTCCCCATGGATTGAAATTCTTTTGACTCCCGACCTTTTCAACAACTACAACCCCAAAATCAGTGCCTCGTATTCAACAACATTGTTTGTGCATTTGAAAGCAAGTTTGTAAGAATAGGTCTTTGACTTGCCTACTTTCAGGCTCATAATCCACACACCAACCCTCCTTACTAACTGCACCATCAAAGTCCATGTTCCACATGCCTTCTTCATCATCATCAGACTCTGATTTTGCTTCCAACATTTTACCTTCATTATTTTCTGATTTGTTGTCCCTGTTTTGAGCATCTTCTTCCAAACATATATCATTGTATAGAATGAATGAATCCATATCTGAATGCATAGAATAAACTTGGCTTTCTTGGCCAGTAAGTTTGCTTCTGCATTGACAACATTCTTCTGCATGTCCTCCAGGGTAGCTGGGCTTCTTTCTCTTAGTTGGTAGGCCATGTCAGCATCGAATCCATCTGGATAGCGAAGTAAAGACGGACCTAGTGGAGGCTTTATTTCTGCAGGGATAGAATTATAAACATTATTGAATCTGTTTGAATAATCTTGGACTGATTCTCCTGGAGCTCTCTTCAAGTTTTCATATTCTACTAGAATCTGAAGAGGGTTCTTTTGACCTCCCATTGAGAAAGGAAAAGTTGATGAAACTGTTGAAGATTTGCAATACTGCCTACTGCCAAGCCTCTGTACCATTTTCTAACTTCCCCTGCTAAGCTTTGGGCAAAAAGCCTTAGCTTAACATCATCATCATCTACTTCTTCAAGGTTTGTAAAATCATTCATTTTGTCTATGTGTTGTTGTGTTGTAGTGGGTCCAGTGCCATCAAATTGAGGTATGTGTTGCCCATAATTTTGTGGCATAACATTCAAAGGTGCTTGCAAGATCAGTGGGGCATAACGAGCTACCATGATGGTGGTCTAAGATATTGTTGTTTTGGTTGTTGTACTTGGTAATGAAGGTGAGAAAGATGGAGGAACTATGATCTACTGAATTGGAACTGTAATCTGTTGAATTTTTGTAATGGAAGGAGTAGAGATAGCAGATATAAGCGGAGCAGAACAGTATGAAGGACTCAAAGGCAAGGTTGACAAATGGGCAGAAGATGGTGGGACAGCCTGCTGAAATACAAATGACTTTTCAGCAGTCTCGTGCAGTTGACTGACCAAATTTTCAAGCTTACGAAATTCTTGTAAAATCTCTCTATCAGATTTCGAAATGCCAATTTTTTGAGATGGAATGTATGATTTTATTTCAGATTCATCAATAACTATCTCAAACACGGAAGATTTAGATTTGGATCTGAAAAGACTTCACTCAAAAGGTAAGTTAAACTCAATATTTTCAACTGTTACAAAGCTTTCAGGAAGGGTGTAAGATCTCTGTAAAGGGTTGTTACTTGCTTCACCTTCTTCAAACTTCTTTTTCCTAAGCAATTTCTTAGGATCACTTACAACTTCAGGGGGATCAAGATCTGGATGTGATCTTGTATGGATCTTTCTAGAAGCCAGATTTCCAAACAAACTGCTTACAACTAGGCCAAACACAACTTCCAGGTGAAAAATTTCAGCCTAATGATTCCTAACTCATTGTCACCTACAGGAACTAGGATTAAGCTTCTCAAACAAAGGTTTTACCAGGGAAGATTTAGCTTTCGATCCCCGACAACGGTGCCAAAATGTTAGCACTCCATAAATTTCCCTAGGTTGAGGAGAGAAATCCCAGAGGTAACCACAAACCACTTTTAGGCTAGAATCTAGCCCTTCTAGTCTGGGAGATGTTGATTTCGGGTAGCATTAGATGTGCCCTAGCCACAAAATTTGGTGAAGAGGTTAGGGCACATGAGATCTCCAAGACCTAGAAAGGGTTTGGGCAGATTCTAAACAGTTAGGGAGATATTAAAATAATTAATATTTTTAATGGAGTCCCTAAGTCTAAACTTAGGGAAATTAAAATATTAATGTGGATTAATATAAAACTGTGTTAGAATGGTCCAAAAGACATGGATCAAGCCAGATCTAATCTTAGCCATCAATTAGGGACTTAATCTCGGTTGTCGATATGTCAATGAGAAAAGTATAAGAGGAGGCTTGAGGGTCACTTGGAGAGCACTAAATGATCAGTCATTCTATTCTCTAGAGCGGAGTTTCCTAAGAGAGATAGAATCAGTGATCGGAGTTGCAGCTGAGGGGCATTGAGTACAAAGAGACAGAGAGGCAGAGATAGTGTCGGGAGTCAGTGCAGGAGCCAGAGAGAGTGACACAGTAGCAACCAGGGCTCATGCAGAGGCAGCCAGGAGTTGCGCGGTGCTTCAGAGAGGCCAGCGTTGCTGACGCAGAGGGCCAGAAGGCTGACGCAAGGCCAACGCTGGGTAGAGAGAGGCTAATGCAGTCCAAAAAGGCAGATGTTGGGGTTTTGGGGGCAGATTGAAGCTGAGGAGCTACCAAAAGGTTTATCCAGGGTTTCAGCTGGGACATTTGTCTCAGACTAAGAGGTACTACTGCCAAGGAAATTCTTTGTTGGGTAAGATGGATTTGGCACCCAGATTGTACTCTGAAATTGCTAAAAAAGAAAACCCTCAGATAGCTGCATTGGTTTTCCCGCATTGGGTTTTTCTGAGGACATTGGTCCAAAAATAATGGTGTCATTTTGTGTGCTTGTTTTTGTTTCCTTCAGTTGATGATCTATAATATATTGAGCATGCGCTAGTGTTTATTTTTAGTATTTTCATTGTAAATAACTTGTTAAGTAACAGAACAAGTAGGTAGGAATAAATCAGTAAAGTGCATGGAGGGTTTCTAACTGGTAGACTTAGAAACTTCAACATGGTATCAGAGTGTGGTTGCAGATCACAGGAGAACTGAGGACATCAGCTGAGCGGAGCAATAGCAGCAGAAAACAGTTGTCCCGAGTGACAGAAGTTGTTTCTAGCAAAGCAACAACAAGGGAAGGGTGACGTAGTGCCTGCGTCATCAAGGGTGAGCCAAGAAGAGGCAGCGCAGAGGCTAAGGGAGGCAAAGGGAGGCTCACACAGAGCCACACAGAAGCTCAGAGGGCTAACGCAGTTGGCTGAGGAGGTCGGGTTGCTGGTACCGAGATTGCGTAGAGCCTAGGAGTTCTCACCTTCAGGTTGTTGGGGTTTAAGAGGTTGTGGGAAAGTTGCAGAGTGGAGCTGGTGAGGTACTGTAGTCAGAATAGTACCGGACAGGGCAAGGCCAAGAGGAGGGAGTTGCTACCGAGGGTTTCTAGCCAAGAAATTCGGATCAGTGGTGCGGTTGCACAGACGATCAGAGTAGGGGGCATCTCGACATCGGCAGAAGGATTTCCAGGAGGGAAATTGAGACTCAGAGGGAGTCACATCGAGAACTTCCAGGAGGGAAGTAGAAGAGCATCATGGCACTACATGGAGTAAGAGACCAAGACAGGCTGGACGGAGCGTCAAACTTCGCAGTCTGGAAGGCCAGAATCTTATCCGTACTTGACAGAAATCGTGTCAAGCACTTCGCCTTGAAGACGATAGCTATCCCAGTTGACCCAGCTGAGAACGACAAGTACAAGGAGGCAATGGCGAGGGCCAAGAGCATCATCCTTGACGAGGTCAAGGACCATGTAGTACCACACATTGCTGAGAAGGAAACGGAAAATGAGATGTGGGAGGCCCTAAAGAAATTGTACCAGCATACTTCTGTGCAAAGAAGAATGTTACTAGAAAATCAGTTGAGGTCATATCAGATGAAGAAGGGAGAACCGATTGACACCTTCCTTGGAGGACTGAATGAGATCCGAGATCAGTTGACTGCCATAGAGGCCACGCTCGTCAGGAATTGATGGTGAGGACAACCTTGAATGTAGTCTCAGAAGACTGGGAGGTATTTATCCAGAGTATACTAGGCAGAGGGACACTTCCACCTTGGGATGAGATGTGGGCGGCTCTTCATTAAGAAGAGATCAGACGGTAGTCAAAGGCGGGAAGCAACAATAAGGGGATCAAAGTCAAAAAGGAAGAGGAGGAAGATGTTGCCCTAGCATCTGAGGGAAAGCAAGAAAAACGGAAGAAGAAAGATCTCTCCAAGATCAAGTGCTTCCACTATGGGGAGCTGGGTCATTATGTGACCCAGTGTCCAAGGAAGAAGAGTAAGGGAGAGTCTTCCGCGACTAAGGCAGTGCTAGCAAGGGCATAGAAGGAAGTGGAGACAGACGATGATTGTGCCATGAGTGCACATGCACCACTTGAGCGGAAGTGGGGAGACATCAAGCTGTATTCAGGAGGACTACAGGCGATGAGGGGCAGGATCCTCGAGGTACCCAGCCTCTTGGATTAGACCTTGCTACGAGAGCCCCGAAGAGGAGTAGCAAGATTGGTTGATGTGGGTAGAGATGGATGCAAATGGAGCGACAGAGAGAGCTACAGTGCAGGAGTCCCGAGACAGTGAAAGGCTAGCAGGCTGCAACAATGCGAGAGGCACGAGAGTGTTGCACCAGTGCAGGATGGCACAGAGAGGTGTGCAATGGTGCGAGATGCAGGGAGTTGTTGCAACAACACAGAGGTCAGAGAGGGAGCACTTGTTAGCGAGGGAGCTTCAGCATCATGACGGTCTCTAGCCCAACAGAGAGGTCAGAGTTGGGAGATCAGTTACTTCTCAGTAACTGAGTTGCAGTGCAGCAGTGGGTAGCACGATGCAGCATGATGAGAGGAGTTGCAGTGCGAATGCAGTGTTGGGAGAAAGGACCAGCAGCATCACAGATGCAGAGGGAGTTGCAGTACAGATGCAGCAGTGGTAGTGGCAGGGCCATGGGTAGCAATACAGGATGTAGCAGTGCAGAGGATGTTGGGCAATAGACCTAGCATCAGCACAGGGACCGATGCCGAATGAGCAGGGTGATACTTAGTGAGGAGTATTACTAGAGCACACTCCTCGCTAAGAGGGAGTGTTGATTTGGGCTAGCATTGTGTTAAAATTGGCAACTAGGGCCAAAATCCATGTGGGTCATCTTATTCATGGCTGATAATATTTTTATTAGATTCCTCTCGTCGAGAGGTGTAGAATTGATCTGAAGATCATCCGATTCCGATAAGTATTTATGGAGATATGAATTTATTTTGATTATGGAATAATTATCAAGCCGACCTGCAACTCATGTAGGCTCAAAAGCCCAACAGACGCATCTATTCATCATCAACATTTGTGTATAAATACAGGAGGTCTTTTCCTCATTTGCACAATCTCATCTCATCTCTCTCTGTCTCACCCGAGTCGAAAAAGGTCATTCGAAATCCTAGACTAGTGCGCGGCGAAATCTTGCACTGGTGTGCAGCGAAGTCTTGGATTGGTGCATGGCAAAGTCTTGGACTAGTGCATGGTGAACAACTCTCCAGTGGAGACTTGACAAGTTCGATCTAGGGTTGGCTGCCCTTGTTTAGGGTTGATCTGGGGTTCGCTGTTGCTGATATAAATCAGATCTTTGTACTATTTCTATCTGCTGAATTATTGAAGATAAAAGAAGATTTGATCAATGGGTTTCCCCATATTGGGGTTTGTCCCTGGCTAATCGCCACATCTTGTGTCTCTTGTCTTGGCTTGTTTTCTGTCGATCGTTTAATGTTCTACCTGCACTTTACTTAATGTACATGTGATTGCTAATCTGTGGATAATAATAAGAAAAGGAAGTAAAGTGCTCTAAGCATAGAACATACCATAAATTAACATGGTATCAGAGCTAAGGTGAAAACAAAGCCCGAGCAAGAGCAAGAGCAATCACCGAAGAGAAGATTGGCAAGGCTATCCTAAAAGAACTATGGGATCCTCAACACTCTTCCTTGCCGAAGACAAGCTCCGTGAGAAAGCTGACTATCATGGATGGAAGATGTCTCTCGATCTAACCTTAGAAGATCAAGGAGTGTTGGACCATGTGAGAAGCAATATTGCTGAGACTCCATCAAATGCACCCGCTGCTGCCAGGAACAAATGGAAAACCGGCAAAGTCAAAACAAAGAAGATCATCCGGGACTCTATCAACAAGCACTTGGTGGCCTATGTTTCTGAGCTGAACACCTCCAAGGAAATCTACGATAGACTGGTGAGTTTATTTAAAGTTAATGATGCAAATCAAGTTTTGTTTCTTAGAAATAAGCTGAAGGAAATTAAGAAGGGCAAAGATGAGAGTATGCAAGCATACTTCTTAAGAATCACCGAGATCAGGAACGATCTCCTATCTATTGGGGAGATCATCACTGATAGGGAAATGGCACTCATGACTCTTGGAGGATTACCATCCGAATGGTACGTGTTCAGGACTACTCTTCTCAACAACAATTTAATTTCATGGTTTCAAGGAATTAATGGCAAGATGCATTCAAGAAGAAACAAGGATAGAAGAGCAAGAAATGCCCATGCCTAAAGGTCTTCTTGCTGCCTTTTCTTCTCATGCTAAGAAAAGAAACAATTCCGAGACTAAATAAAAAAGAAAGGCTGGACCTAAGGATGGAAGAAAAGGACGATGTTACATTTGTGATAAAGTAGGTCACTATGCAAGGGAGTGCCCTGATAGAAGGGACTCACACCGGGACGATGATCAAAATCCCTCTCATGGCAATCAAAGGAATGGCAAATCTAATAGCAAAGATAAAAGGAGTGTTGAAAATCAAGGAAGAGAACAATCATTCAAGAAGGCTAGAAATTCCAGGTATGAATCTAACACTGTTGACAATAAGCAGGATGAATATTATCTACCAGCTACTCTATCTACCTCTGCTCCTTCGGACTCGCTGGGAATTTGGCTTATTGATAGTGGTGCCTCAAGGCACTTCACTGGTTACAAAGAAGTTCTCCATAATCTGATAGAGAAAGAAACTAACCTGGAAATTGTCCTTGGAGATAATATGAAATATCCCGTGAAAGGTGTAGGCAATGTCTCTCTTAAATTGAATCAAGGTAATACGATCCACTTACAGGATGTATTATATGTACCTGACCTCAAAAAGAACCTGGTGTCCATTTCGGCAATGGAAGACAAAGGCTACAAGGTGGCTTTCATCAATGGCAAGGCTGGCATTAAGAGGGAGACTACTACACCATATACTCCTTAACAGAATGGTGTGGCGAAAAGGAAGAACCGTACGATTTTGGAAGCTATCTGTGCCATGCTCTATGATCAAAGACTTCCGAAGTTTCTATGGGCAGATGATGTAACAATGCCCGATGTGGAGGAACCCATGGATCCTATTGATCCACCTGAGCCTTCCTCTTCTAGGAAGAGGCCCTCTTGGCTTAGGGGGCTACTTGACGATGTTGAAGGACTCACTGCACCCCGAGGAACCTTCTGTGAAAGTAAGAAACCTAACAGGTATCAGGGATACCTGATCATCATGAGCACGATCATACAAAATGAGCCTTCATCATTCTCAGATGCCATCAAGCATCAAGTATGGAAAGATGCTATGACCGAAGAATATGAGTCTATTAAGAAGAATGATGTCTGGGAAGTAGTTCCCAGACCCCAGGACAAGACAGTTGTCACTTCTAAATGGCTTTACAAGATAAAGCATGCAGCAGATGGAAGTACGGAAAAGTATAAGGCTCATTTTGTCGCTCGTGGCTTCTCCCAGAAGGAAGGTATAGACTATGACGAGATATTTGCACCTGTTGCCAGATATACCACCATTCGCTCGATCACAGTCCTTATGGCTTCACAAGGATGGAACCTACATTAGATGGATGTCAAGACCGCGTTCTTGCATGGTTCAATGATCAATCAAAGAAGAGGTCTACGTGAAGCAACGCAAAGGATTTGAGATCTATGATTGAAATTCTCATGTATGCAGGTTGAAAAAGGCTCTCTGTGGGTTGAAGCAAGCACCCCGAGCATGGTATGAGAGGATTGATAGCTACCTGATGAAGTTGGGATTCACTAGGAGTGAAGCCAATCCTAACCTTTACTTTAAGGTTGAAGATGACAAGCCTCTCATACTGGTGCTGTATGTGGGTGACCCCTTTCTAACAGGTGCAGACCCTCTCATTCACAAATGTAAGAGGGAGTTGGCTTCTGAATTTGAAATGAAGGACCTAGGACTAATGCACTATTTCCTAGGACTTGAAGTGTGGCAGAAGCCAGGGGAAATTCTCCTATCTCAAGGAAAATATGTGGTGAAGATATTGGAAAGATTCGGTATGGTGGACTGCAAGCCTGTAACTACCCCGATGGAACTTGACTTCAAGAAGTTAAGCAGTAGTGCTGCTGGACCTGTTTACGAAATGCCACCAAGTATCGGCAACTCGTTGAAGCATTAATGTTCTTAGTGAACTCCCGTCCAGATATATGCTTCGCAGTCAACACGTTGAGTCAACATATGGTTGAACCTCACCACATACATTGGATTGGTGCCAAGAATCTGTTGAGATATCTTCGTGGCACAATTACTTATGGGCTAAGATACACTGCCGGAGATGTGAGACTACTTAGATACACTAATGCTGATTGGGCAGGCAATGTGGAGGACCGTAAGAGCACTTCCAGGTGCTGTTTCTCCTTGGGATCTGCTTCGATATCCTGGATGAGCATGAAGCAGAAGTCGGTGGTTTTGAGCACCACCAAGGCAGAGTATATTGCTGCTAGCATGGCCTTCTGTGAGGCAGTCTGGTTGCGAAAGCTCTTCAGTGAGCTGTTTGGATTTACATTGGATACCACCGTGATCCTATGTGACAACTAGAGTGGGATTTGTTTGTCAGATAATCTTGTATTTCATTATCGCTCCAAGCATATCGATATCAAGTACCACTATATTCGAGATATGGTGCAGCAGGGAGCTATAAGGCTCCAACATATCAATACAGATGAACAGGTCATCGACATTCTGACAAAGCCCCTGGGGAAGGTCAAATTTCTGACTTTTCGAGAACGACTTGGTGTCGTTCAAAAACCCTCTGATGAGGGTCCTATATGATGTATTGAGCTCTGGGAGCTCTGGGAGGGTGCGGGGTACTTCTTGGAGCGACATATGATGAACAGGGTAAAAGAATCAAAACTTTCCCTGTGACACCCCGTGGCGACTATGTAGCAGGGTGATTTGTTCTCCCGTGAGGTCTGGATGATGTGTTATCCATGACAATTATGTAGCAGGATGATTTGTTCTCTTGTGAGGTCTGGATGATGTGTTCTCCATGACGATTATGTAATAGGATGATTTGTTCTCCTATGAGGTCTGGATGATGTGTTCTCCATGACGATTATGTAGCAGGATGATTTGTTCTCCTGTGAGGTCTGGATGATGTTTTCTCCATGACGATTGTGTAGCAGGATGATTAGTTCTCCTGTGAGGTTTGGATGATGTGTTCTCCGTGACGATTGTGTAGCAGGATGATTAGTTCTCCTATGAGGTTTGGATGATGTGTTCTCCGTGACGATTGTGTAGTTGGATGATTAGTTCTCCTATGAGGCCTGGATGATGTGTTCTCCATGACGATTGTGTAGCAGGATGATTTGTTCTCCTATGAGGTCTGGATGATGTGTTCTCCATGACGATTCTGTAGCAGGATGATTAGTTCTCCTATGAGGCCTGGATGATGTGTTCTCCATGGCGATTGTGGACAGGATTATTCGCTCTCCTGTGGACAGGATGATTCGCTCTCTTGTGGGACAAGATGATTCGCTCTCTTGTGGACAGGATTGACTAGTTCTCCTGATGAACAGGGTAAAAGAATCAAAACTTTCCCTGTGACACCCTGTGGCGACTATGTAGCAGGGTGATTTGTTCTCCCGTGAGGTCTGGATGATGTGTTCTCCATGACAATTATGTAGCAGGATGATTTGTTCTCTTGTGAGTTCTGGATGATGTGTTCTCCATGACGATTATGTAGCAGGATGATTTGTTCTCCTATGAGGTCTGGATGATGTGTTCTCCATGACGATTATGTAGCAGGATGATTTGTTCTCCTGTGAGGTCTGGAGGATGTGTTCTCCATGACGATTGTGTAGCAGGATGATTAGTTCTCCTGTGAGGTCTGGATGATGTGTTCTCCATGACGATTGTGTAGCAGGATGATTAGTTCTCCTATGAGGCCTGGATGATGTGTTCTCCATGGCGATTGTGGACAGGATTATTCACTCTCCTGTGGACAGGATGATTCGCTCTCTTGTGGGACAAGATGATTCGCTCTCTTGTGGACAAGATTGATTAGTTCTCCTGTCGAGGCATCCTACCCATGCAGTCTGGGACTCATGGGAGGTACCTCTCATCTGATCAATGAACAGGGAAATGAGGATAGGGACCATAGTAGTACCGATGGACGCATTGTTGTATCTACCGTACTCCCTATGCTAGGATGACCTCCATTGATTTGGGATCAATGATACTGGTCTGGGACCAGTGGTAGGAGTTGTACCCACTATGACACTGACTTCAGGTTGGTTGAGGACCGGTCTGGGACCAGTGGTACACACTCTGAGACTGACTTTGAGTCACTGGAGGATGATACTGGTCTGGGACCAATGGTAGGAGTTGTACCCACTATGACACTGACTTCGGGTTGGTTGAGGACTGGTCTGGGACCAGTGGTACACACTCTGAGACTGACTTTGAGTCAGTATGATACATCCTCGATCATTTCTTCTTCTTCATAATTCGGACAAAGCAGAGTAGAGCAGAACAGAGCAGGGCAGAACAGATCAGAATAGGGCAGAACAGAACAGAGCAGAGCAGGCAGGATAGAGCAGAGCAGAGTAGGGGTCAAGCTGTACAGGGCAGTGCATTTGATGGATGAATAGTAGCGACCGATAGACAAATTGCAGATGGAGTTCTCCCTAGTTGAAAGGGAGTGTTGAAATTGGCAACTAGGGCCAAACTCCATGTGGGTCATCTTATTCATGGCTAATAATATTTTTATTAGATTCCTCTCGTCGAGAGGTGTAGGATTGATCTAAAGATCATCCGATTCCGATAATTATTTATGGAGATATGAATTTATTTTGATTATGGAATAATTATCAAACCGACCAGCAACTCATGTAGGCTCAGAAGCCCAACAGACGCATCTATTCATCATCAACATTTGTGTATAAATACAGGAGGTCTTTTCCTCATTTGCACAATCTCATCTCATCTCTCTCTCTCACCCGAGTCGAAAAAGGTCGTTCGAAATCCTGCACTACTGTGCGGCGAAATCTTGCACTGGTGCACAGCGAAATCTTGCACTGGTGCGCGGCGAAATCTTGGACTAGTGCACGATGAACAACTCACCAATGGAGACTTGACAAGTTCGATCTAGGGTTTGTTGCCCTTGTTTAGGGCTAATCTCAGGTTTGTTGCTGCTGATATAAATCAGATCTTTGTACTATTTCTATCTGTTGAATTATTGAAGATAAAAGAAGATTTGATCAAAGGGTTTCCCCATATTGGGGTTTGTCCCTGGCTAGCCGCCACATCTTGTGTCTCTTGTCTTGGCTTGTTTTCTGTCGATTGTTTAATGTTCTATCTGCACTTTACTTAATGTACATGTGATTGCTAATCTGTGGATAATAATAAGAAAAAGAAGTAAACTGCTCTAAGCATAGAACATACCATAAATTAACACATTGAATGTGCTTTAGCCACGAAATTTGGTGGAGAGGTTAGGGCACATGAGATCTCCAATACCCAAAAAGGGTTTGGGCAGATTCTAAACAGTTAGGGAGATATTAAAATAATTAATATTTTTAATGGAGTCCGTAAGTCTAAACTTAGGGAAATTAAAATATTAATGTGAATTAATATAAAACTGTGTTAGAATGGGCCAAAAGACATGGATCAAGCCAGACCTAATCTTAGCCGTCGATTAGGGACTTAATCTCGGTTGTTGATATGTCAACGAGAAAAGTATAAGAGGAGGCTTGGGGGTCACTTGGAGAGTACACCAGATGATCAATCATTCTATTCTCTAGAGCGGGGTTTGCTAAGAGAGATAGAATCAGTGATTGGAGTTGCAGCTGAGGGTCATTGAGTACAGAGAGACAGAGAGGTAGAGATAGTGTCGGGAGATCAGCCCAGGAGCCAGAGAGAGTGACGCAGTAGTAGCCAAGAGTTGCGTAGTGCTTAAGAGAGGCCAGCGTCGCTGACACAGAGGGCCAGAAGGCCAACGCAAGGCCTCCTAACGCTGACGCGGGCCCATTCAAGGTGACGCAGGGCCAGTGCTGGGCAAAGAGAGGTTGACGCAATCCAGAAAGGCAAACACTAGGGTTTCTGGGGCAAATTGAAGCTGAGGAGGTGCCAGAAGGTTTATCTGGGGTTTCAGCCGGGACATTTGTCTCAGACTAAGAGCTACTACTGCCAAGGAAATTCTCTGTTAGGTAAGCCGAATTTGGCACCCAGATTGTACTCTCAAATTGCTTAATAATAAAACCCTCAGATAGCTGCACCAGTTTTCCCGCATTGGGTTTTTCCAGGGACATTGGTCCAAAAATAACGGTGTCATTTTGTGTGCTTGTTTCTGTTTCCTTCAGTTGATGATCTGTAATATGTTGAGCATGCACTAGTGTTTATTTTCAATATTTACATTGTAAATAACTTGTTAAGTAATGGAACAAGTAGGTAGGAATAAATCAATAAAGTGCATGGAGGGTTTCTAATTGGTAGACTTAGAAACTTCAACAGGAGAGGGCTCTCTCACTTAGGTTTCTCAACTGATCTGATATTAGGCTAGGTATAATGTTAAATAAGGCTTGTTTTTCAAAGGTCTGTTGATGAGAAAAGAGACAGATCCATTGGGCATGGAGTCATGTCAGATTTATTTTTGTCCAGTGAGATGATGAAGAGAGAAAAGGTTATCTCCACAGGGGCAAGGTAGGCAGTCTTGGTGATGAAATGGAGTTAAATTGTTGTAGGAGGGTGAGTGTAAGCAAGGTGGAAGACAACACATAGAGCATCAACTATAAATGAATTCTAAATGTTGTTTTAAGAGGAAAAACATTAATGACTTGGCAAAACTAAATCAGAACATGATTAAGATGAATTTTGAATTAAACATCTGGTTTTTTCCAAACAAGAAGACATACATTCAAGAGATGTAAACACATAAGATGAACTTACAAGAATAAAGAAGCACACATCATCAAGATCTGACATAAGAATCCCTGCAAATCACCTTCTATCTTTCATTCATTCACTGGCAAACTTTTTAGAAAATACAGTGCACAAAAGTTTGTTTCTCTCTAATCTAACCAACAGAACCATTTACTATGTTTTTCATCTCTATATACATCATGAGGTTCAATATCCCACTCTAGGTGGTCGAAATTATTGAACAAAACAAACTTCTAACTAGATACATCGAAATTTTGGTGCATATGCTTAAAAATAGGAGTGGTTTTACTTGCAACCAATCTATGCCTAAAACATCACCAACTTGGAATATTTTGTAAATAAAAAATAACTACACCTCCTAAGACAATTTTCCACCTATCCACATGATCCAAACTACTTCTAAAAACCCAAAATTCGAAATATGAAGTGAAATGGTGCTGACTGTCCAGTTTTGCAGCGCATTAGCCAGATTCGCAGCAAGTTGAAGTAGCCCTCCATGTTCTGTATGGTTGCAACCCTCCTCTGACAAAATGGACCAAATGGGTGTCTTTAAAATGTCTCTGTGATGGTACTGAACCTCTGAGATAAGCTTCATAGTGCTTGCAGACCTCCTTATTGACTAACTCCCATTTTCGCAGCAAAATTGTCACCTTTTGCAGCGCCTTCAAAATTTTGAACATATGATGACTTTCTTGTGGTATAAATGTTGGAGGCTTCAATATAAGTGTTGTGACATTCATATAACTCCTCTCATGACAATCAAAACTTCAAAATTACACTATCTTATCAGCATCAAAGACTACATAAAAAAGTGTAGCAGTTCCTTGTTGGATTTTGCAAACTTCACCAAAACTCACTTATTTCTGATTTCTTTTAGCAAAGAGACAAAACTTTAGAGTTGAGTGGTACCCTCCTGATGAAGATTTACCTTTGTACTAGCCTCTACTAGTATATCCAACTTGCCTCTCTTCCTCTTTCTTCCAGATTGCTTGGCCTCAGTGAGCTTCTACTTTACCAATCTGAGTCTTCTTTTTAACACCAAATTCTGTACATACAAACTTTTCACTTGGCTATGCACAAGCAAGGTCCATTTCAACTTGTATTTAGTTTTGTCAAGGACAGGTTCAATAGCTTCTAACTGCTTAAACAAATACAACTTATACATGTGATCATTTTCTACAAGTTGATCTCCCTGTTGTTGAACTCCTTCATGTTGTTCCAATAGTTTTTCAAACTCTTTCTGCTCATCAAACACCACCCTTTGTTCTGGCTAAATAGTCTCCTTTATTTGCATTTTCACCTTGGCAGCAGACCTAGTTCTAGGTCTCCTTGATTGTTCAATTGTCTCCTTTATCTCTTCAACATCAATGACCTGCTTTCTCTTTCCTTTGTCAACATGTACCAATGTTTTCCTTGATGGTTCTCCTTCACTAGGCTAAACAACTTCTTGTGATACTTTATGCCTAAGCTCTCTATTTTCTTGCTGCAGATAGGCTATTGTTAAGTGAGCCTTGTCCAATTGATCTTGCAAGTCTTTGATTTTCTGATCCCTTTCATCAACTTCTTTTTCTCCATGTGTGCTTTTTGATTCAACAACTTGAACAGGTGTAGGTGTTGGATCTACAAGCAACCTCTTCGCTAAAGCTCTTGTTCTCGATACCCTAACCTTTGTTTCTACCTCAGGTGAGAAGTGAAGCTTCTTAGCACTTCTTTTATCAACTAATTTGTTCTTAGTCAAAGGCTTTTTGACCAAGCTAGCTGCTACAGGTGAGGCCTCTTTGATTACAACTGATGGGGTATATTTCTTGGTCCTCTGGTTATTAGAAGATTGTGCTACCCACCCTGAAGAAACCAAAAATTCCTGCCATGGCTGCTCCTTCTTTTCAAGCTCCTTTATCACCAACAGTTTAATTAATGAGAAATGAAACAAACTAGGTTCAATAGGACTCCCTTTGGCTTGAACTCTATCAACCATCTTACAAAGACTCCTAAATAAGTAATAAGGAAGATTCAAAGGCTTTTTACTTGTAAAATGCATTAGGAGCCTAATATGATAGTGATAAACTTTACTGAACCTCCCTTCACATGTGAAGTACCTTTGAATCACCTCCAACAGTTTACTATGGTGGTCTTATAGATAACTTCTTGGAATGGCAGACCCATACTTTTTCCAGTATTTTGGTTTGAGAAAATCTTTGAAATGAACCAGATCAAACTCCATACGCTTAAACTATTCCTCACCATTCAAAGGGATCTCAGTGGCTTCAACAATTGATTGGGTAGTGACTAGAAAAGTAAGTATCCCCACCTTTGCTTGCAAACCATCAAAACCCTTGGCAAACTCTTTAGTCAATTGTAAATGATACCCCTGAATTTTTTCACAAAACCTCATACACCCCACCTGCTCAAAAGCCACTCTGATGGTTAGATCTGCATTGATAACTGTGACATCTTGTGGCTCAAATCAAACAATGGCACCTCCCTTGTGCTTCTTGTCTTCTAGAGTTGACATGATTTTGTTCTTGCAGCAGTAAATAGTTTAGGATTATAAGCAATTTGTTGTGTGTAATAGTGGAGGAGTTATGATATCTTAAAACTTTGATGATGACTTAAGAGACAAAAAGCATTACATAGAAGACTAAACAATGTAAACTTTCTCAAGAAACCCTAAAAAGGCTTGCAATTTCACAATAGTTGACAGAGAACCTTAATGGGACAGTCACAGCGCAAAAAGCAGAAACGCAGCGCTCAAGGTATTTGGGTTTTTAAGACTTTTAAGCATAAACACTTAGGGCAAGAAGCTTCAATTTAGTTTTAAGACCATGGCATACATTGCATGTGGAGGCTACACAGAGAAAAACACAGATTTGGGAGCAGCAAATGCGAAATATAGACCACTGTGTGGAATCACAACGACTAGGATAAAATGCAACGCAAAAGGCAGAAATGCAGTGATTCAAAAAAGGCAGTGACGATGAATTTATCTCTCTTGCAGGCTTTTTATGGTTTTTTCTAGCTCCTACATGCAATTAGAGGATTCATCTAGGGCTGAGGAACAAAAATAGACTTGGATTTTCACCTGTGAAGAAGGGTCGACCACCAGTATGTGAGAATTGCAGCATTGTGTGGATTCGTAGCGCCCCTGCCTCCCTTTCGCAGCGAATCAAAACGAGCATACACTGAATTTCGATGGAAATGGAGAAAAGTTGAGTGATATGGAAAGAAAAGGAAAGTTCAAATAATCTTGCAAAACAGCTTGAAGCGGAAATGATGTCGATAATTGTGAGTGGGAATGAAAATCGTGAATGCGTAGCACCTCCTGAAAACACAGCGCTTGGGGAAAAGGAAAGGACTGTCCTTCTGACCATTATCTTCCCACTGAGATCATAACCTATCATTGAAATGACATTCAAACTGACTCACCACAACCTCCAAATTTGTGCCTAATCTATCTCATGATTGCTTTGATGTAGACTAAATCTCTAAACTTAGGTGACCCACTTATGATGACCAAGGATGGTGACTAAACTATAATAACCAAGGACTTTATGATATGATCTTTGTACTCTTTCCATGGTGACCAAAACTTACTTATGATTACCCTTTAATAAGGAGACCTCATGACTTTAGACATTTGGACCTTTAGAAAAATAACAACTTTACATGACACTTAATCTAAATCTAAACCTCTTTGAACCATAATAGTCAGGTCATCATGACTAATATTTACAAATTAACCTTAGATAAATAGAAAGACTAACATGACCAAGATTCCTAGACATAGGACCCTAACATAGGCTCCAATGGGGATGGCATCCTCCCTGTGAGGTGCCAAGAACACCGTAGACTAGTAGCCTTATCCATTGGGTGCTTTATTGACTCTCAACCAACTAAAACTGACTTGACTGACTGTAACTTTTTATTACATATGGTAGCAGCTCATTGGAAACTCATGGCCTTCACTTCGGGCTTCAATTTTTGATGGCAACCACCCACACCTACAGTATTGAAAATCAAAATGGTATGTACAATGATGTGTTTAAACCAGCTAAAATCAAGTGAAATAGTGTTTGATTAGCCTGCCATTAACAGGCCCTCCAGCAAGTAGTTCCCCTGTCAGGTCTTTCAGCAGATAGGCATTGTTTCCATGAAAAGTTTCAATTTTATAAGGTCCCTTCCATAAATTTTCAAATTTTCCATGCTTTCCCTTTTCTTCATTCCTAGCATCCCATCTCAACACAAGGTCATCAATCTTGAAATCATCATCTTTTATCCTTTTATCATGAATCCTCTTAATCTTGTCCTAAATCAATTGAGTGTTATTATACACCTCCTCTCTAGTCTGTTGCAACTATATCATCTGATTAATCCTCCTTTGCATATCATTTGGTTCCACCTCTGCTTTCTACAATAATTTCATTACTGGAACTCCTAGGGAAGTAGGAAAAACAACATCAACTCCATAAACCAATTGGAAAGGAGACATCCCAATTGATTTCTTGGTACTTACCCTATCTTGCCCATAATGCATTGATTAATTTCTTATGCCAAGTCTTTTTGTTCTCCTGCAGCAATTTCTTTATGATATTGACTAAGCTCTTATTAGAGGACTCAGCCAAGCCATTGCCTTGTGGGTAATAGGCAGTAGAGTGACCAAGCATTATGTTATATCTATTGCAGAAATCAATCATTCCTTTAGACTTAAATGCAACAGCGTTATTAGTAATAATCTTATGAGGACAACCAAATCTCAAGAGAATGTTACCTTTTAGGAATTGAATAATTACTGAATTTGTGGCTTGCTTGGTTGGAATCGCTTCAATCCACTTACTGAAATAATTTGTAGTTGTTAATATCCATTTGTGTTGCGCTGATGAAACTGGATGAATCTCTCCTTCAAATATCTGACACTCCTGACAGCTAGAAACCCTTTTGTGAACATCAGCAAACAATGTAGGCCAGTAGAAACCAGCTCTCAAGATTTTATTTGCTGTGGTTTTCCAGAAAAGATGCCCCCCACAATCACCTTTATGAAACTCCATTATTTTATCTACGTCATCTTCTAACAAACAATTTAGCAATATTCCTCCTGCATCTCTCCAATATAAAGATTGATCTAGAATGCAAATTTTTACAGCTTTCAACTTAAGAAATCTTGCTTTTGTTTTTGTTAAACCAGGTGGAGCTTGTAGGTGTTGCAAAACATAGATGATATTAGTGTACCAAGGGGAAGAAAGGAACCTTTTTGACACCTGTTGAACAACTTCTCCATCATTATCTTTTGATTGGGCAGCAACGAAATTAAGGTCCAGTGCATGTAGATTTGACTCCGCCATCATTTTGCTCGTCCCTGACCCTTTATTAGTTTAGTGGGCTTAATTTCAACATCATAGTCCAAAATAATTGTTATCCACTTACCTCTCCTTCCTTCTGAGCCAGCTTGAGTGAGAATATCCTTCACTACAGCATTAGGAACAAAGGCAGCGACATCGGAATGCAATATGTAAACCCCAAAATCCTTCAAAGCATTCACCAACGCAAAAGCTTGCTTCTTCGTTATGTTATATTTCAGAGCAACATCCCTTAATCCCCTACTAAAAAATGTTATAGGTTGGTTATGGCCCTCCTGATTTTTCTGCATCAATATTGTTGCAATAGTGTGCTTCGAGGCAAAAGAGAAAATAATGAAATCTTTCGTGTAGTCAGGACTAGCCAAAACAAGAGCATGAGTTAAGGTTGACTTTACCTCATTGAATGACTTCTTTGCTTCAGCAGTCCATTTGATCTCACTGTCTTTCCTCAACATATTTGTGATGGCCCTTAAAATTTCAGCAAGATTTGGAATGAACCGCTTCAAAAATTTATTCTTGTTAATAAAAGACTGCACTTCCTTTTTATTCCTTGGGGTATCAATCTTCTGAATTGCTTCAATTATGCTTGGGTCAATTAACCATATTCCCTAAGTTTAGACTTAGGAAATATTTTAAAAATGGTTAATAATATAATTGAGACACTTCTAGGTGGAATTTCCATAAACGATTTCTGGATTTTGGATATCTCATGCATCCTAGCCTCTCCTCCAAATTCTTTGGCTAGAACACATCTAATGATACAAAAACTAACACTCCTTAGCGAGGAATGTGTTCTAGTGTTGCATACCCTGCTACAACACTATCTCTGCATCATCCCCTGTCACGCCACTAACATCTAACTGTTGTTGCCCACCAACCACTGTGTAACTTTGATATCTGTTGCATCTGTACTACTGCTGACACTGCATACTACTGCCAACACTACAACTCCCTCTCATCTATTCCTACTGCAACTAGGAATCATCCAAGGTAATCTGCTACTAAAACGAGTTTTCCACCATACCCATCCATTCTCTGAAATAAACGAACTTAGCTCTTCCTAGAGCTTTCGTGAGTATATCTACAACCTACACTTCTGTGGGAACATACAGTAGCTGGATTGCTCCACGTTGTACACAATCTCTGATGAAATGACATTGAATATCTATGCGTTTCGACTTGTCATGAAACACTGGATTCTTAGAGAGCTTTATGCGACTTTGATTATCACAGTAGAAACTGGTCGCCTCCATCCTCTGCCTGAACAAGCTCACTAGCAGCGTCTGAAGCCATATAGCTTCGCACGTAGTTGTGCTTGCTACCATATACTCTACTTCTGCAAAGCTTAGTGCTACTGACTTCTACTTCCTGCTACACCAAGAAACCATTCCCAATCCAACACTGAAGCAATACCCAGAGGTACTTTTCCCATCCACTGAACTCCTTGCCCAATTTGCATTTGTGAATCCACATAAGCTAACATCATCTCCTCAGGTATATCTCAACCCATAATCAATTGTGCCATGCATATACCTCAAAATGTGCTTCACTGCTGCCCAATGTACCCTCTTCGATTTTACCATGAACTGACTAATGGTATTGACTGTGAAGCAAATATTTGGCCTCGTATTGACTAGATACATGAGAGATCCAATAAGCTGCGTATACAAGGTGGGGTCGACATCCTTGTCATCCGATACATCTATCTTCTTCCAGTTGGTGATCATGGGCATAGACATGGGTCTGCAATCCTGCATTTTGAACCTCTTCAGAATATCTATAGCATATCTTCCTTACCCAAGGAATATCTCCCCATCCTTCTGCCATACTTCCAATCCTAGGAAATAGTGCATCAACCCCAAATCCTTCATGTCGAACTCTGCTGCCAGGTTCCTCTTGCAGTCCTCTATGAGCCCTAATGATCCTATCAAAAAGAGATCATCCACATACAAAACTAGAATATGTGGCTCACCCTCTACCATCAAATAGTAAAGGTTGGGATCTGCATCACTCTTGACGAATCGCATCTGCTGCAAGCAGTTGTCAATCCTACTATACCATGCCCTGGGACCCTGTTTGAGTCTGTATAGAGCTTCTTCAGTCTACACACATGGGTGCGCCTCTCATGAGTCTCGAAGCCCTCTGGTTGTTCTATGTACACTTCTTCCTCTATCACCCTATGCAAGAAGGTTGTCTTGACGTCCATCTGGTGAATCTACCATCCCATCTGAGCTACTAAGTATATAACTAACCAGATAGAAGTGTATTTGGCCACTTGGGTGAAGGTCTCCTCATAATCTATCCCTTCTTTCTATACATACCCCTTTGCCACGAACCTATTATTTCTCCACCCTGTCGTCTGCAGCTATTTGATCTTGTAGATCCATCTAGAACCTACAACTGATCTATCTTCCAACCTAGGCACTACCTCCCAAACATCATTCGTCATGATAGAGCTATACTCTTCTAACATGGCATCTACCCATACCTGATGCTATGCGGCCCCCTGAAAGATGGAAGGTTTTACAACCTGAGCTTGGTACATGTCAGGCTGTCTGCGATGTCTTTTGTTCATCCTAAGAGTTCCAATAAACTCCTCTGCATCTCTCAATGTCTGACAAACCTCTCTGCTGGCTTGACCACTAGTCATGGGAGGTTCAGCCAACTCTTCCTCATCTTGCCTTTGCTGCTCCATTTGCTGAGAACTCCCCGAATTTCCTACACCTAAGGAAATACTGGTACTGGTCACAGTACTCGATCCTTGTGACTGTCCTTCCTGTCCCTATTTCTACCCCTGCTACTAGACCAAAGGAGCTTCTGCTAATTGGTTCTGATCACTTGCAAGCATCTCACGAGATCTCCTGAAAGCTCAGCCCTCCATGAACTTCACGTCTCGCCTTACTACAATCTTCCTATTGCTAGGAATGTAGATTTTGTATGCCTTTTAGGTTTCCCTGTACCCAACGAAGAACCCCTTCTCTATAGTTTGATCCAATTTGGTACGTTTATCATCTGGCACGTGGAAAAACAATGCTGCCAAAAATTCTGAAGTGGCTAACTTTTGGCTTCTTCCTTATGAAAACTCCTTCTGGCGTTTTCTTCCCCAATGCTCTATGAGGAGTCTTGTTCTGAATATCTATTGTCGTGTTACATGCCTCTTCCCATGGAAATTTGGGTAGATCCTAATCATATAACATAGACTTTGCAGCTCCAACAATGGTTCTGTTTTTCCGCTCTGCTACACCATTCTGTTGTGGATAATATGGAATTGTCCATTCTCTCTGGATGCCTTCCTTCGCATTGAAATCTGTGAAGTCTTTATCAATATATTCTCCACCATTATCTGAGCGAAAGACCTTGATCTTCTTCCCTGACACATTCTCCATGAGAGCTTTAAACTCTTTGAAACGATCAAAGACCTTATCTTTGGTCTTCAAGAAGTAGATCTAGGTCTTCCTAGAATGATCATCAATAAAGGTAACGAAATATTCAGCACCGCTGAGAGCTCTAGTGGACATCGGGCTGCAAATATAGGAATGTATGTGTCCTAATATGCCATCAGCCCTGTTGTCACTTCTGGGAAATGTTGCCTTAGCGTAATTCCCAAGTACGCATCCTCTGCCCACATCATCGTGTTTCGTGTCAATTTCTGGAACCCCTGTTACAGTTTCTCTAAGCATCCTCAGTGCTCCATGGTGTAGATGTCCCATTCTCCTATGCCATAACTCATTCAGCTCCTTCCAACTGCTACTATCACTACCTATTGGTGCCATTGGAGAATCAATCTGTAACCGGTACAATATGTTACTTTGAACTCCAATTTGTCTTACCTTTTTCCAACTTGGGTGTTTGACATACACTTTCTTCCATACGAAGTGAATATCATACCGCTTAACCTGTAACTGGGATACTTAAATCAGGTTCATACCTAATCCTGGCACATGCAATACATTTGTAGCATTGGTGCTTGCTCCTGAGTCCCTCTGAAAATCTATGGTACCTCTCCCTATTGGAGTACATTTTGTTTTGTATCCCATAGTAATATGAAATTCCATCTGCTCCTTGTAGCTAGAGAAATATTCTCTAACCCCTGTCATGTGAGCTGATGCTCCACTGTCTATATACCAGACACCCTGTGAAGCTGATCTTGATAAGCAAGCAAATTTGTCCTCCAATCTGGAAGACAAATCTGAAGTCTCCTGAATGTTACTTCTGTCCATGGTTATGCTTGAAGAATTTATAGTGTGCTATTCCTCTTTTCCACCCCGACGTTGGCTCTGCTCTAGTGAACTGCTGCAAAAACCCTCTGCGTCCAGCTAGAGATCTGCCCAACGAAAAAATTTGAGCTACTCCCTCTGCCTCTGGAATCACTCGATTTGGAAGGATCGAATTTTTATGCCCCTCTCAGAAAAATTGGTCTTCCTTAAGCAATTTGACCTTCTAGCAAAAGGTTGTGCTGCCCCTTGGAATTTCGGTCTGCTACCCACACTGAGCAGCAAAATTCCTTTTTTTTGCCTCTGAGCTCTTCGCCTTATCAACTGTGCTTTGATACCATGTGAATTTTTTATCTATTGCAATAATTGGAAATTATTCTTCTAACTGTAATCTTAATTATGCAGTTTATTTGCTACAGCAAACAACGAATAAAATCACAATTGCAATTTTCACCATCAAAATACTGCCAAAAATAAAATACTGAAAACTAAGAAATTCTAGCACACACAAGAATTTTGACATAGTTATTTTTGGATAATTGTCCCTAGAAAAACCCAATGCAGGAAAATCGGTGCTGTTGTTGAGGGTTTTATTATTATTCCTCTGTAGCAATTTTGAGTACAATAATATAGATGCTCAACTGGCAATCTAATCCGAGGAAAATACTGGAAAAATTATGTGACAATTTTCTCTCACCCCACTGCTAATTTTTTCCTTCAAAATTACCTCACTAGCCTTTGCACTGAGCCTCCTCTGTCACCCTCTGCGCAGAGCTTACGCTGGCCCTATGAGAATTTCGGCCTTTCTTCCTTTGCCTCTTCCAGGAACTAGAAACCTTCCTCCCGAAATGATGCTACCCTCCTCTTCCACCTACTACTCACCCTCTAGCTCTGTCTTCTCTGCGGAGCTACTGCTACTGAGAAAATCGAACTTCCTGGGCCACTGAGTATTGGCAATGGTGTGTTCTCCATCACCACATTGACCTCCTCTTATAATCCACTGTTGGAGCACCAACGGCCAATATTAAATCTTAATCAATGGCTAGGATCATCTTGGAGTCAATCCATGTGAGTTTCTAGATGATTCTCTCCTTATCTCAATTAATACTGATTAATTAACCATATTCCCTAAGTTTAGACTTTGGAAATATTTAAAAAACGGTTAATAATCTAATTGAGACACTTCTATGTGGAATTTCCATAAACGGTTTCTGGGTTTTGGAGATCTAAAGTATTCTAGCCTCTCCACCAAATTTCGTGGCTAGAACACATCTAATGCTACAAAAACTAACATGAATTTGCGGACTTGAGGCCATATATGTATCTATATATATATATATTTGTGGATCTATGCAAAGGGGTATGAGGCAATCGAATTTTCGTCAAGAACTTTGTGGCATCCTAATATCTGATCAACCTTTGTCCTAGTTTTCCAAAGACTATATCTACAGAAGACAACCGTTCGAGGCACTTTAGTCAATTGTATGGGTGTACGGCTTATCAAAGCTATCTCTTGTATATTGGATTGGTTTTCCCATTGCAAGTATGAGCAGTCTCCACCATGCTTTTATATTCCATTGCAACAGAGGTGTCAGGAGAAGCAATGCTACCAATTTTAGGAACATTTAAGCCATTATATTCAACATGGGTTGGTAATGATGATTTCCTAGAACTTGGGTTATTATATGATTGAGTTTTGGACTCTAGTAGTTGATCTTTAACTTTCAGAAGGATCCAAATCTGAGGAAAGTCTATAAAGTGATATTGTTGTGAGGTAACTATGAAAATCCAAACTTGCATCTTTGAAGCATGATCTAAACCAAGATAAATTTGAGTTTGCATATCTGAGATGTTGAACAATTGGAGGATCAACCTAGTTACTGAGCTCTATCATATACATCGAAGAAGGACGACTTTCATTGCAAAAGTCGACCTGATTTTTATTCTATCCAAAAATTGTTTTTCATTGTTCTCCTTAAGTGAATATCAAATCAGAAATGTCCAAGTGATGAGTGGCCATTGCAACTCTACAAACGAAGGAATAGTACATTGCTTTCAATCTCGAGTATTGAACTAAGCTTGAAATATGTCTGCGAAATATCCCTTTTCTTGAAGACCTCAAGTCTCTTTTATGAAGTATAATGCATGATCTATTGCAAGAGCACATGTTACTAGGGTTTCTTGATTTGAAGTTATAAAGTCGCTCTGAAAAATTTGATACAATTGAAGAAACTAAGCCCCTCACTAAACACTGAAACTGATCTTACATGGCTTTTGGACATTTGAAGTAAAGATCTAGGGCTTGGAAGACAAAATATGTTGACTTGGTTTTGTAAATCCTAGTTAAGATTTGAACAAGAAATCCCTAGGGTTTGTGGAAAAAAACCCTAGGACTGATAGCAAGAATGATGAAGTTGGAAAAGAATGCAACGATGAATGAAACCCTATATTAAACTTAAAAGAATTATTAGGGTTTGGAGTCTGTTGACCCCTACTGGTCAACTACCCATGCAGTGCACCCTGTTTTTCTTGACAGAAAGAAGCAGCACCTGATTAGCATGTCCGTGCCATCCTGCCATCATCAGCAGTTTGATCTTTTTGATTGTAAACCCAGTCTGCATGTATTAACTGTAAATAATCTTAGCAGACATGAGGTCATGTATGTAATTTGCCTAGGTGGACCTAACTTTCTGATGATAATCTACGTCCCGGAAGGTTTTTTGTCTCACCGATCCACGGATCGGCAGAGTTTTCCTTCAAACCTGACCCCAAAGCCGGGATTGATTTTGTCATTAGAACTTTAGGAGAATCCTAGTGTGTTGATCTGCTAGATTATCTTTGTGTCGCAGAGCTGGGTGTTTTGTGAGGGTCTGTATTAAATGGGTTTGTCCCTTAAGATGTATTTTTGTAAAAGTCATGATGTAATGTGTCCTGAGGGTCGAGAAATGTTTTAAATCCCCTCATGAGTCCTAAGTCCTAGGTCCTAGGTGATGTTTCCGAAGGTTTAGTTCAGTGATCCATTTTAAAATGAATTAAAAAATGAATAAAAATAATAAAATAATGAAAAAAGTCAAGCAAAAACCCTAACTAATAAAATAATAATATTTTAAGTGAATAAATCGACGGATGAGATCAAGAGATGTCTTGATCCTCATCAACGGTCGAGATCATTTCTACATGGATCACTCGAACTAGCCGTTAGGATCATTTCTTTTATATAGGGTCTTAGGGGGTCATTTCAAATCATTCGATCTGTGAGTCTAAGACTGAAGAAGCTCTCTTGTAAATCTGTTTCTGGTTAATAACGGAAGACTTTGGGGTCCATATCTTGTTGGTGTTACTCTCTTGGAATGCTGTGAGATCATTTCATTTTCTGCATATGTTATTTTCAGTTGTTAATAATAGCTTTTGTAGAGTATTGTGGGTACAGGTATCTTGCTCACTTGCTAGGGTTTGGGTGCTGCTAGGGTTTCTGGAGTAATGTCAGGTATCTCCATTACTGTTTGAGATCTAGCAGCATTTTTGCCCTCTTTATTGACGATTGTTTTGAGCTGTGCAGAATAACATTTTCTGAAGGAATTTTGTGGGCGTTCGGGGAAGTTCTCGGCTGAACGAGCCAACTCCCGCAAGCGTTTTTTGTTGAGCCCAGCTGGATTTGATCCTGGGTCTATCATCCGGTTTTATTTTTCTGATCTGCATGAGAAGATTTCTGAAGTTTTTTTTACAGTGACAATCTGAAATTTCTGATCTTTTAACATTTTTTGTGTTCACTGCTAAATCTCGCTGTCAAGGGGCCAAAATTGTAAATTAATTAAGCTGTTCTAGGGTTTCAAATTTTTTTTTTTTTTTTTTTGGATCTAGGGTTTCAATGTTTGTTTTATTCAGTTTTCATTAGGATTTTGTTGCCTTGAAATTGTAGGTACAGGGTTTCTCTTCAGGGGTTTATGAGCAGAAAGTTTTATGATCACATCCCTGTCCGCCAAAACAATCCACTATATATTGGCCAGAAATTTTCAATAACTGCAATACATCTGCCATCGAGAAGGGCGTGACTGCATGTGATTGACGGCATACCCAGGATCAGCGTGGGTGAAAACGTGGACGGGTCAAGCGATTCGGTGAGTTTGAAACAAAACGGTGGTCATGATCAAAGCAGCAAAACCGCAAGTTATCACCATATTCACTGTCAGCTCAGGTAATTTATTCACGTATCTGCAAAAATCGATTCAAAACCGCCATCGACTGTATATCAGGTAAAATACGCATCATTTCTTTTAACATCAGACCCGATTTTTCTCCGCATGCGTTAAAATTCCTTCATTCATGGCTGAGCTAGCGTCACGATTTTGGGACTCTGGCATTCATAAATCCGTATATTGACTTATCGTATCTCTGCAAGCTCAAATCGATTTTTTATTTCTCCTCCTGCCGCCGTCAACTGTGCTTCCGAACTCCTTTCTGCGTGCTCATTTTTGTTGTCGGGGTCGCTATAGCATATCAAAACGATTTATGTATGTCTGCGCATTGCGTTTCATTTTTCAGGCGTAAGCCTTCAGGGTTTTGACTTTGCTCAAATCGATTTTTACTTGCCTGTCCGCCGCTATTACCTGTGCCATCATTCGAAAGTTTTCTGAAGCAACTCCTATCATTTGATTACCGTAAGCATATTACATTACGCTCAGTGCATCGTATTGCAGTCTTTTCTGCCTCCGCCGTCGAAAGGAGTCAAGCCGTCATTCCTGAGAATCTGCTGCGCTTGCAAGTAGTCGTATTTCCCTTTCTTTTTGGTGTTTCAGAATGTATGCGTAGGTAAAGTTTAGTTTAGGTTTGCGTTTCACATTTTAGGTGTTAAGCTTTTTTTTTATATATATATTCGATACCTTTTAGTTATTTCATGTTAATAACGTAGGTAGGTTTTGGTTTTAATTTAGTGTAAAGTTCTTTTTATTTTTATTTTATTTTAGTTTAAAGTTTCATTTTTATAGAGTTAGGTTTCAATTGTATTATAAATCAAATAAAAAGGGGTAGCATAGATTGTATTTAGATTTTAATTTATTTTTTACTTTAAGTTTGGTTTTTTTTTTTTTTTAAGATTTTAAAGTAGTTTTAAATTTTGTTATAAAAATCAAAAAATGTTTTTGTTAGATTTTTTTTTATTTTTATTTAATTTTTAGTTTAGTTTAGTTTTTAAAAAAAAAAAAATAAAAAAAAATAAAAAATAAAAATAAAAAAAATTTAAAAAAAAAAAAAATTAAAAAAAATAATTTGAAAAAATAAAAATTTTGTGGAAATTTTACTTTGCCAAGTTTCAGTGGTTTTCATGCTATATCTTTTATGCTGAAGATCTAAATTTTTTTCGAGATGCGAACCTGATATCTGGTTAATGGTTTATGATTCGTGGTGTTTTGAAACATTCATTTTTTTCAAATTTTTCAGTTGCCGGATATCATTCTAAGAGCATTGTGATCTAGCTGATGATAGATGATCGTTGTTCATGGTCCATGTTTTTATATCATTTAACAAAGTAATCGTCTTATCCGCAATCTCTTAAGGCACTGGTCTTTTCTTTTCTAAATCCATTTTAGTGCTTCTCTTGATCGTGTCTCGTGTCTCCCACCCAACTGTTTGGCAGTTGGTCTTCATCATCTTTCCTCAGGGACCACCCCCCTTAGCCGCGGGAGACAAGCTTAAACGGAGGGATCGGGGATCAGAGTGACAGCCCCCAGTCTGAGCGTTGTCGTGCCAATCTGCGCGACAACATTTTTGGCGCCGCTGCCGGGGACAGAGTTTTTCTGTTCCTGGAGTTTCATCGACATTCATCTTCTCATCTTCTCATCTCTCATTTGAGCTGGCAGATTCAAATATTTTGGCATCTTTTCATCACATATCAGCAGCATCTTTTCGGTTTTGTTTCTTGTTTGGGTGGCGACTCCATTTTTCTCATTTTTCCCAGACAAGAAGATTTCCTCATATCTGCTTGTGTTTACTTTTTGGATCCTAGAATCAGATTCATTGTTCAAGTGGCGACTCCACTTCTCTCATCTCTTAATTTTCTTGAGCAGAAATCTCTTTCTATCATCCATTTGATCCCTTACTGTTCATCATGGATTATTCATGTAAGCCATGTCATTTTACTAATAATCTCCATGATCTTCCGAGAGAGGCCATTTCTAAATTACTTAAGTTCTCGGGTGATGATCCGGTCGCTGTTAAACGTCATTTAAACATGTTTACTTGTGTAAAGATCTTGTATTGTAGATTTCCTCAATATAATCATGAAGACTTCAAGATGCGTCTATTTGTCCATTCTTTAGAGGGTGATGCCTTGAATTGGTTTAATAATTTTCCTAATGATTTTTTCACTTCTTTACAAGACATTCTCGATGCTTTTAAAGATAGATATGATAGTCCAAACAGCTTGCCTTCTACCTCTAAAATTGTGCAAAAAGAAGAAAGTAATCATATTAAAGGTCAAGCTGTTGAAGAAAGTTCTCAGGATCAGAATGTGTCATCCACCGGAAATATTGTAGATCAATTTCATGATAGTGAAAAATCAGGGACAAATAATAGTGAAAGGGAAGAACAAAAGCAAATTATACAAGATCTAATAATGCTGGTAAGAAACATGGAAAGCAATCAAACTAGTCTTATCAATGATGTTAAAACTTTAGGCACCCACCTTGAAAAACGTAATAAGGAGTTGGAGGTCACGCAAAATCAGCATGCTAAGGAAATTGAGGCCATGAAAATTAAGTATGAAACAGAAATTAGAAGCATGCAAAACAAGATGTCAGTCTTAGAGGAAAATATGGTGACCATGAAAACTGATCATGATAGGGAAATTGACTCTATGACATTCAATCATAACAATCAGTTGGCTGACATGCAAGCGAAACATAAAGAAGAAATAAATTTCATGCAACATTGCTTGATGGACATAGAGGAAAAGAATGATAAAATGATAAAACACATGCAAGAACACCATGCCATACAAATCAGTGCTATAAGGGATGAATGCTCTGGTCAGATGGATGCCATTAGAATACAAGTTCAAAAGATTCAACAATGGTCAGATGATAAGAGAAACCAGGAGCCTTCTCATTTGCCGCAACAAGTTCCATTTTACTATGAGGAGGTCATTAGGTGGATAATTGAAGGTGATCCAGATAAGCCTAAAAACGATAAAAATCAGATGCAAGACACAAAAAGACTTAGTATGCATATCTTACACACTTCATCTGATATTTTCGAAACAGAAAGTTCCACCTCATCAGTAATTCATCCTGCCAGAAAGAAAAAGCGCAAGAGGAAGAAAATGAGAAGAAGATTTGACGCATCAGACGGCCATGAGCAGCTTGATTTTTGGATAGGAAAGAGTCCTACCATATGCAGAATTGGACATGGCACATCCGACAAGCAGCCGACAGATTTGCCTGAAAGCAGGCAAATGCTCAGTATGCACTATATTGAAAACATCTGATGCCGTAGGGCATCCTTTGTATCGTATTTCTAACCCTACTCCTTGTTTTTTCCGCATTTTCGTTTCTGTTTTAGATAGTTAATAAATGAAGAGCTTTTATCTTTATTGTGCTTAACGTATATGCTGATTTTTGGATGGACGCTACTTATTTTTGTGTTGTATGGATGCAGATTCTGGATTCTCACATTCCTGCAAGCAGCAACGTGTCCCCAAGTAGAGCCAGATGTTGACCCCTACTGGTCAACTACCCATGCAGTGCACCCTGTTTTTCTTGACAGAAAGAAGCAGCACCTGATTAGCATGTCCGTGCCATCCTGCCATCATCAGCAGTTTGATCTTTTTGATTGTAAACCCAGTCTGCATGTATTAACTGTAAATAATCTTAGCAGACATGAGGTCATGTATGTAATTTGCCTAGGTGGACCTAACTTTCTGATGATAATCTACGTCCCGGAAGGTTTTTTGTCTCACCGATCCACGGATCGGCAGAGTTTTCCTTCAAACCTGACCCCAAAGCCGGGATTGATTTTGTCATTAGAACTTTAGGAGAATCCTAGTGTGTTGATCTGCTAGATTATCGTTGTGTCGCAGAGCTGGGTGTTTTGTGAGGGTCTGTATTAAATGGGTTTGTCCCTTAAGATGTATTTTTGTAAAAGTCATGATGTAATGTGTCCTGAGGGTCGAGAAATGTTTTAAATCCCCTCATGAGTCCTAAGTCCTAGGTCCTAGGTGATGTTTCCGAAGGTTTAGTTCAGTGATCCATTTTAAAATGAATTAAAAAATTAAAAAATGAATAAAAATAATAAAATAATGAAAAAAGTCAAGCAAAAACCCTAACTAATAAAATAATAATATTTTAAGTGAATAAATCGACGGATGAGATCAAGAGATGTCTTGATCCTCATCAACGGTCGAGATCATTTCTACATGGATCACTCGAACTAGCCGTTAGGATCATTTCCTTTATATAGGGTCTTAGGGGGTCATTTCAAATCATTCGATCTGTGAGTCTAAGACTGAAGAAGCTCTCTTGTAAATCTGTTTCTGGTTAATAAAGGAAGACTTTGGGGTCCATATCTTGCTGGTGTTACTCTCTTGGAATGCTGTGAGATCATTTCATTTTCTGCATATGTTATTTTCAGCTGTTAATAATAGCTTTTGTAGAGTATTGTGGGTACAGGTATCTTGCTCACTTGCTAGGGTTTGGGTGCTGCTAGGGTTTCTGGAGTAATGGCAGGTATCTCCATTACTGTTTGAGATCTAGCAGCATTTTTGCCCTCTTTATTGACGATTGTTTTGAGCTGTGCAGAATAACATTTTCTGAAGGAATTTTGTGGGCGTTCGGGGAAGTTCTCGGCTGAACCAGCCAACTCCCGCAAGCGTTTTTTGTTGAGCCCAGCTGGATTTGATCCTGGGTCTATCATTCGGTTTTATTTTTCTGATCTGCATGAGAAGATTTCTGAAGTTTTTTTTACAGTGACAATCTGAAATTTCTGATCTTTTAACATTTTCTGTGTTCACTGCTAAATCTGGCTGTCAAGGGGCCAAAACTGTAAATTAATTAAGCTGTTCTAGGGTTTCAAATTTTTTTTTTTTTTTTTTTGGATCTAGGGTTTCAATGTTTGTTTTATTCAGTTTTCATTAGGATTTTGTTGCCTTGAAATTGCAGGTACAGGGTTTCTCTTCAGGGGTTTATGAGCAGAAAGTTTTATGATCACATCCCTGTCCGCCAAAACAATCCACTGTATATTGGCCAGAAATTTTCAATAACTGCAATACATCTGCCATCGAGAAGGGCGTGACTGCATGTGATTGACGGCATACCCAGGATCAGCGTGGGTGAAAACGTGGACAGGACAAGCGATTTGGTGAGTTTGAAACAAAACGGTGGTCATGATCAACGCAGCAAAACCGCAAGTTATTGCCATATTCACCGTCGACCAGGTAATATATTCACGTATCTGCAAAAAATCGATTCAAAGCCGCCATCGACTGTATATCAGGTAAAATACGCATCATTTTTTTTAAAATCAGAACCGATTTTTCTCCGCATGCGTTTAAATTTCTTCATTCGTGGCTGAGCTAGCGTCTCGATTTTGGGACTCTGGCATTCATAAATCCGCATATTGGCTTATCGTATGTCTGCAAGCTCAAATCGATTTTTTATTTTTCCTCTGCCGCCGTCAACTGTGCTTCCGAATTCCTTTCTGCGTGCTCAATCTTTGTTGTCGGGGTCGCTATAGAGTATCAAAACGATTTATGTATGTCTGGGCATTGCGTCTCATTTTTCAGGTGTAAGCCTTCAGGGTTTTGACTTTGCTCAAATCGATTTTTACTTGCCTGTCCGCCGCTATTACCTGTGCCATCATTCGAAAGTTTTCTGAAGCAACTCCTATCATTTGATTACCGTAAGCATATTACATTACGCTCAGTGCATCGTATTGCAGTCTTTTCTGCCTCCGCCGTCGAAAGGAGTCAAGCCGTCATTCCTGAGAATCTGCTGCGCTTGCAAGTAGTCGTATTTCCCTTTCTTTTTGGTGTTTCAGAATGTATGCGTAGGTAAAGTTTAGTTTAGGTTTGCGTTTCACATTTTAGGTGTTAAGCTTTTTTTTTATATATATATTCGATACCTTTTAGTTATTTCATGTTAATAACGTAGGTAGGTTTTGGTTTTAATTTAGTGTAAAGTTCTTTTTATTTTTATTTTATTTTAGTTTAAAGTTTCATTTTTATAGAGTTAGGTTTCAATTGTATTATAAATCAAATAAAAAGGGGTAGCATAGATTGTATTTAGATTTTAATTTATTTTTTACTTTAAGTTTGGTTTTTTTTTTTTTTTAAGATTTTAAAGTATTTTTAAATTTTGTTATAAAAATCAAAAAATGTTTTTGTTAGATTTTTTTTTATTTTTATTTAATTTTTAGTTTAGTTTAGTTTTAAAAAAAAAAAAAAAAAAAAAATTCATAAAAAATAAAAATAAAAAAAATTTAAAAAATAAAAAAATAAAAAATAAAAATTTGAAAAAATAAAAATTTTGCGGAAATTTTATTTTGCCAAGTTTCAGTGGTTTTCATGCTATATCTTTTATGCTGAAGATCTAAATTTTTTTCGAGATGCGAACCTGATATCTGGTTAATGGTTTATGATTCGTGGTGTTTTGAAACATTCATTTTTTTCAAATTTTTCAGTTGCCGGATATCATTCTAAGAGCATTGTGATCTAGCTGATGATAGATGATCGCTGTTCATGGTCCATGTTTTTATATCATTTAACAAAGTAATCGTCTTATCCGCAATCTCTTAAGGCACTGGTCTTTTCTTTTCTAAATCCATTTTAGTGCTTCTCTTGATCGTGTCTCGTGTCTCCCACCCAACTGTTTGGCAGTTGGTCTTCATCATCTTTCCTCAGGGACCACCCCCCTTAGCCGCGGGAGACAGGCTCAAACGGAGAGACCGGGGATCAGAGTGACAGCCCCCGGTCTGAGCGTTGTCGTGCCAATCTGTGCGACAACAGAGTCAAAACCCTAGCTAATCAAATTGCAAACCCTATCAAGACAAAAGGGGTTGGAGATGAAAGCCTGGGGCTTATGGATTGATCACTTCCACTTAAAGAAGAAGAAACCCTAGCTCCTAGAAGATTTGGCACCTTGATGATGAGGTTGATTTGCAAGTTGGATGCAAGAAGGCTAAAGGTTAAGAGGGAGTTTACATGTTCTCAAAAGATAATTATCTTATATAATCTTTTATTTTTTAAATTGTTACTAATGATGTGGACTCCTTGATGATGACGTGGACGAGGTCAACTCCTTGTTAATGATATGGACTCCTTTATGATGTGGACTCCTTGATGATGATATGGACAAGGTCAACTCCTTAATGTTGATATGGACTCCTTGATGATGTGGACGAGGTCAACTCCTTGTTAACGATATGGACTCATTGATGATGTGGATGAGGTCAGCTCCTTGATGATGATGTGAACGAGGTTAACTCCTTGATGATGTGGATGAGGATGACTGGATCTGAGAAGGCTAAGATCAAAAGGGAGCTGACACTTTCTCAAGAGTTTGTTGTTTCATTATGAGTCTCTTGTCTTTGTATATCTTGCTTGTTTTTATTTGTTCTTCCTTGGCCTCCTGGTGAGGATTGCAGGTACATAATGAAGACTGCCAAGGTGTGGCAATCGTTGGAAATGGATGGCAGAACAATGTGACAAGAAGACGCGTGATTAGATGAACTCTATACTCAGAGGGAGCAGACAAGATCAACCTGATTGGAGCATGTTTTGATCCATGATGGAAAGAATTCAGTTGTGACTTCCAATATGAAGATGGTTAGAGTGATGTTGATACAAATCTATTGAAGATGATCTTGTGATTGTTTTGCTATGATAAGGATCGAGGACCTCTTCAGTGTATGAGGGAGTTGATTGAAGAATTGTAAGATTGAAAGTGCGGCACGATCCTAGTGAAATCTTTGCTAAGGTTGTTGCATGATAGATTGTGAGTCCATGGACACTTGCTTGATGAAAATTATGAAGAAGTTGTGAGACTCTGTTGCTAACTTGCTTTATTCTCTTATTGGCTCGTTGAACCCCCTGATACATGAAATCTCTGACTCTATTTGGACTAGATGTATTAAAGAAAGGAAGAGCACTTCTAGGTGTTGTGTTGGTCTAAATGACACGAATGTTTCTATTGCATTTAGCACAATTAAAGTTGGAAATGTAGTTGATTTATGAAGTAGTTTGGCTTCCGAAGTTGTTTGTTGATATATTTGATCTTGTGTTGGAATCGATCATGGTATACATGTATGTTGATGAGCAAGTTGATGATGTTTGCTTCTGTAAGAAGCCCTGGCTGAAGCTAAATGGATAGTTGGATGTTGTTGTCTACTGGATTCGACCATGGCACACAGGTTGTTGTTTGCTTCTGTGAGAAGCCACAACTGAAGCTAAATGAATAGCTAATTGTTCAACCTATTGTTTTCTGATCAAGTGCTGAAATCCACCATGAAAACTTTTCTACTATTGAGCAGGATGTTAACGTTTGCTTCTGTGAAAAGCCTGAAATGGCTAAGAACCCCTCTTGGAGATGATTGATAGCATCATGAGAATATTCCTTAAGTTGCAATTGTGAGACCTATGGATTGGTCTGGAAGATTGTCACTCCCTTAAGAAAATTGACCCAGGGGGCCAATGAGTCTAGTCGGGGAGATTGGTTTTGAGGCATAGAATGATCCCTTAGGTCATGATGACTATGAGACCAATTTGATCTCAGACTCTAATTTTGTGATCTCTCCCCTGGGAAATTGTTGTGAAACCTATGGATTGGTTAGGGAGATTGATCTCGAGTTCTCTCCCTTAGGTCGTGGACCATGAGACTATATAGTCGGGGATTGAGATAGGGATTCCTCCCTTAGGCCATGGATCGAGAGACCTTGTTTGTGGTCAGGGAGATGTACCCTATGCATATGATTGGTTTGGCCTCATTGATTGATCCCATTGGTTAGTAGGGCACTGACTTAGATGCCATAGGTTTGTGGATTTTGAGATGTGTTGGATGATATGTATCTTTCCTTATGATGAGACTGATGATCTCTCCCTTATGTTGTGGTTGAGAAACCTATGGATTGGTCAGGGAGATTGATCTTGATATAGAGAGACTTGTACATCTAATCTCTCCCTTAGGTGTTCACCAGGAGACCTATGGTTTGGTCGGGGAGATTGATCTTGAGAGAGAGAATGAAAAGTACCTCCTTGGCTAAGAGGGAGTGTTGGAAATATGGTAGCCATGGTCGGTATTTTCATCATGTGAAGAAATAAAATAAAATAAAATAAAAAGTTGAATTTAAATTTTGCCTCCTAACAACCTCCTTTTGTTTAAGTTGGTTGGGCCCCTTAGAGGCACCCATTCCCTTTGAAGACTATATAAAGGAGACCACCTCTCCTCATTTGGTACATCGATTTGTGTCTTGGTTATCTCTGATCCAGCGAAGTTAGAAGCAGAAGAAGGGGGTTGAAAATCAGAAGGAGGGCTTGGAACTTGATCTTGTTCTTGGTTACTGGTTTGGCTATTATCTTGATGTTGTTGTTTCTGATGTATTGATGAACTCTAAACTCTCTCTCTCATAAGGAAATATTTATGGGTTTCCCCTTGTGGGTTTTACCCTAGCCTCAGTGCTAATTTATGTCTCTTGTCTCATTTGTTCATGGTTATCTTTACTGCTCTTTCATGTTTATTGGTTGAAATTTTCTTCTGTATAACTGCTTAATGATATTGAATGCTATGTGGAATTAATACTAACTAATCATTCGAAGTAGTTATCTGTTGAAGAAAATTGTTCTAGCTTGTGCCCTGGAAATTTCAACAAAAATTGCAAACTCGGGTATATCTTTTGGCTCCAGTGGATGCAAATCACGTGGAACAATACCAGGATCCCTAGCAGAGTCAATAAATAGCAATACCAGGACATAGAATGTGTATAAAATTGTCGCCACAAGAATTGCATAACCACTAGCATATGTTGAGAACTGGTGTAAAAGATGCTTGATGACAAATAAGCAAAAGAGGGCTACAAGGGCCACAATTAAAAATATTGTGATGACCAATGACCTAATATCAGGTCGGAACATTAGCCTTCCACCTAGGAAAAACCTCTTGCCATTAAGTATGAAGAATACAACCAAAATCTTTAGATCTACTGACATCAAGGTCAAGCTCCATGCTTATAGCTACACAAGTGACAACATCATCATGTCCACAAAGAATGGTTTAATGAATGGGTGGTTGATTTTTGTAGCATTGGGAGGTATTCCCGCATGCCTAATTCAGCATAGAAAGATTAGAAATAAAATTTGTTTTTTGGAGCATCAAGTTGGCCAAGGAAGACAAGTCGGCCCAACCACATGAAAGGGTGTGTCCTTTGGGTTAATTTACCCCCATTCGACATGTATATATAGATGATTTGACATTTCATTTTCTCCATCAAGCAAGACAACTTCATCTTCTCTCTCATCTTATCTCTCTTAGAGCAGCTGCATGTGTGACAATGAGACTGAGTTTTGACTGATGTTGATTGAGTGAATTTGCTTGATCGTTGACTAGGCTAAAGAGTTGGTTGTAATATGGATTTGACCGCACGCTGTACATACAGATTTGACTACAGCGTAGACGATGGGTCTGAGCTTAACCAAACCAAGTTGATTGTAGACTTTGAAAGTTTGACCAATGTTGACATCTGATTATTTTGCGCAGTTTGGCCAACGTTGACTAGGTGGAGTTTGTTAGTTTTTGTAGCTCAAATAGGTGTTTTATTCTCAGGAGGTATCAATGAGGCTAAGACCACAAGTGGATAATATATCTCAAAGCCTAGTTTTTTTCTCTAAGTGAAAATGTCTTAATTAGATTATTAACTAGTTTTTAATTATTTTCCTAAGTTTAACTTAAGGAAAATGGTTAATTAATCAGTATTAATCGAGACAAGTCGATTTCTCTTTAGTGACTTCTAGAAAAGTAACTTGATGGAGTCAAGATGATCTTAGCCATCGATTGGGATTAGATCGTGGCCGTTGATTGCTCAACGAGAGATTATAAGAGGAAGTCAATGGGCATCTTGGATACCATAGTGAATGAGCAAGGGCGCAGTGATAGCATGGGTTAACACCAGCAAAGGGTTTCAACAGTGATTGAGGAGAGATTTTCCGAAGGGAGTTTTCACAATGATTTCCAGTTTCTAAGTGACAGAAGGAGGCCAAATTATTTCTGCAGAGGGAAGTCGAATTAGCCAGTGTGATTTGTCGGAAGATCGCTTTGTATTGCCAGTTGCCAGAGCGAATTGTTGGAGGCAAGTGAAAATTGCTTGTGTGAGTTACAGGGGGCAGTTTATCTTGCAGGAACGAATTGTCGAAGGCAGTGCTAGTTGTCGGAAATGCTAGTGCACATTTCCAGTTGGCCAATGCAATTCTAGAAGGAAGTGCAAATAACTAGTTGGAGGCCGATTTGATTTGCAAAGATTCGATTTGGTCAGTTGAAGTGAAGAAAATAATTTGTTGGTGCTTTGCTAGTTTACAGCAAGCAGTTTATGTAGTTTTCAGTTACACATTTGCTAAAGAATTATAAAACCCTCATATGCAAAATTGGTTATCTCCACATTAGGGTTTTTCCAGGGACAATTTGTCCAAAAATCTCAGTGTCTATTTTATGTGTGTTGCTTTCTCAATTCCTGTGGTTTGTTAATTGGTGAAATTTGCAATTGTGTTTTTATTCAGTATTTGCAGTAAATTGATTTACTGGGTCAAATAATGTATTAAAAGATAGATGAATAATTACCAGATTAACTTCAATAGAATTTTCACATGATATCAAAACGAATTTGAGGTGAAGCAGATTATTTGAGAAGTTTAGTGCAGGGTGCAAGAGAGAAAATTGAGAGTTTATAAAACCCAGATTGATTTGTTCCAGATTTACTTGGAGTTTGCTTATTTTCCGAGGGTTTCAGAGAAATGGCTTCAATTGGTTTACGGGATCAGGATAGATTAGAGGGAGCATCTAACTTTGGCATATGGAAATCCAGAATCCTATTGATCTTGGAGGAGAATGGTCTCAAGGAATATGCAACCAGTGTTGTATCCATACCAAGAGATTCAATGCAACTCCTCACATACAAGAAGGTTGATTCCAAAATGAGACGCATTATTTTGGATGTGGTCAAGGACCACATCATACCTCACTTAGTAGAAGAGGATACAGGGAATAAGATGTGGGATGCAGTATGTAAACTCTATCAAGATTCCAGTGTGAACATGAAGTTGATCTTGACGGAGAAATTTCAAACCACAAAACAAAACAAGGGTGAAACCGTTGTATCTTACCTTACAAGGGGGACATGTGTCAAGGAACAATTGGCAGGGGTTGGTGAGAAGATTGAAGATGATGAGCTCGTCAAGACAACCCTCAATGGGTTTACTAAGGACTGGAATGCCTTCGTACAGGTTATTACAAGAAGGCAAGATCTCTTATCTTGGGAAAGACTATGGTCATATTTTACCCGGGAAGAACTTAGGAGTCTCATCAGTGGCACCAGCAGCAATCACCAAAAGAGTGAGGGAGAACAAGAAAACGTGGCTCTTGCAGGGAAGAACAAAACAAAGAAGAGGTCCAACAAAGGGCTCAACTCCAAGGGGGACAAGAAGAAGGACCTTTCAAAGGTCAAGTGCTACAACTATCACAAATTTGGCCATTATGTCAGCAGTCGCCCTCAGAGGAAGAAAGGTGACAAGATAGGAATGAGGCAGACGATAGCTTCAGCAAATGCAGATGAGCTTTCTAGCCGTATTGAACAGGACCGCACTCATCACTTGCCTGACTATCTCAACCTTACATTGCACAAGTGTTTGGTATATAGATAGTGAGGCGTCATTTCATATGACCGGAGTTAGGGAATACTTCTCCAGCGATAAGGAGGAGGAAATAAGATTCCAGATTGAAGGGGAACAAGTCCAAGTGCAATCCAGTTGGGAGGGGACCTGTTCTATTTCAGATGGAGTCTAGCAAGTCGATTCTAATCCATGATGTGTTGCCTGTGCTAAGAATGGGGATGAATATGATTTCCATTTGTATCCTATAGGATAAGGGGTGCAATGTACTTTTTAGAGGACAAAAGGTGTTGATTAAGAGCAAGGAATAGAAGTCACCCATAGAAATTGGAGCCAAGAGTGGTAGACTTTATAGGTTGCAGATTGATACTCCAAAGGCACTAGTGAGCAACAACGATCAAAGAGATTAGGGAAAGCTTTGGCATAAGTGGATGGGCCATATCCATCATGTTGATTTTAGGGTAGCATCAGATGTGCTCTAGCTCCGAAATTTTGTGGAGGGGCTAGAATACATAAGATATCCAAGACCCAGCAATCATTTGGAGAAATTCCACCCAAATTGTGAGTTATTAAATTAATTAATATTTTCAATGGGGTTCCTAAGTCTAAACTTGGGAAAATAAAAATATTAATGGGTATTAATAAAAATATGGGTGAGAAGCTTCTAAGAGGCAAGGATCAAGTCTATTTTAATCTTAGCCATTGATGAGGGACTTAATCTCGGTCATTGATTCATCAACAAGGAAAGTATAAGAGGAGGCTTGAGGGTCAGTGGGAGACATACCATATTGATCAGTTAGTTCGATTTTTCTGGGGCGAGGTTTGTTGAGAAAGACGAACAGGTGATCTGAGCTGCAATAGAGGGGCAGGGATAGTCGGGGTTGAAGGATCTTCTTCGGGACCACGAATACATAGCAGAGAGAGGCAGAGATAAGCCAGAGGAGGCAACGCAGACCAGGGAGGCTGACGCTGGTCCAAGAGGGCCCACGCATTGCTTGATGCAGTGCCAGCGCAGGGGAAAGAGTTGCCCTCCTGCAGAAATCCGAATTCAGCCGGGGAGCAGCTGGATCAGTAGAGAAGGCTGACGTCAGAGCTCCAGGAGGCAGAGGAGGTAGTGCAGAGCTGACGAGGCAGAGGAGGCAGTGCAGAGCTAACGCAGAGTCTCAAAGTGCTCCACGCAGCTAATGCAAAGGGGCAGCGCAGTTGTAGCCAGGGATAGTCAGTCTAGTTACTGGATCAGAGGGATTTTGCCAGGTGAAGTGAGATTATCTCACTTAGGTTTTTGCCAGTATATTTTATCTCTGTAACTGGATAGCCAAGAGGACATCCAAAGTTGTATTCAAAACTACTGCTTAATAGAAAACCCTTAGAATTGTTGCACTGGTTTTCCTGCATTGGGTTTTTCCAGGGATGTGTTGTCCAAAAATAACGGTGTCCCTTGTGTGTTTGTCTCATATTTGTTTCAGTTTATGATCTGTATGTCAATGTAGTCTGAAGTAGTGCTTTTCATCACTGTTTATAAATTAAATAACTTGTTGAATGTAATAACAAGTAGGAGATGATAAACCAGTGATTGCAATAGGATTTCTGATATGTAGATTCAGAAATTTTCACATGGTATCGGAGCATTGCAGATCATAGGACACTAAAGCCATCAGCCGGGAGATCCAACGAAAACTGTTGTAGAGAAGTAGCTGTCCCGAGTGACAACACTATTTCAGAGACAGAGGATCAGCTGAAGGAGCAACGCAGAGGCTCACGCAGTGCCTGTGTCATCATTTCGAGCCTGTAGAGGGTGACGCAGTACCCGAGAGGAGCTCACGCAGTGACTGCATCAACTCTCTGGGCCAGCACAGAGCCTGAGAGGCTCAGGTCAGTTAGTTGTCGGGGCAGGAGAAGCAGTGCAGTTTCGATCTGTGGTGCTGGTGGGACGTTGTTGTTGTTGGTGCAAAACAGTGTCTGAGGAGACAGAGCCGAGGTAGAGGGAGTCACTGCCTTGACAGGTTTCTAGCCAAAGAAATCTAGATTCGGGTTACTGAGAAGCAACAAAGGAGGATTGGAGAGGAATGATTCAACGTTTGGCGGGAGGATTTCCATGAAGGAAATCAGGACTCAGAGGGAGTCTGGAAGAACTTGTTCTTTAGAGGATTTCTACTGCCAAAGAAATCCAGATCCGAGTCTTGCTGGGGCGACAGTAAGAGAGGGAGAAGAGAACCTGTTCTACACTTGTTTGAGTAGAGATGGCAGTCAATGGACTAAGGGATCAAGACAGATTGGATGGAGCATTCAATTTTGTCATCTGGAAGGCCAGGATCCTGGCAATCCTATACAAGAATCGCATCAAGGACTATGCCTTGAAAATAGTTGTTGGTTCGATCGACGTTGTTGATCCACTGAAGAAGTACGAGGAGGCCCAGGCGAAGGCAAAATGCATGATTCTAGACGGGGTCAAAGATCATGTGGTCCCACACATTGTTGAGAAGGAAACAGCAAGGGAGATGTGGGAGACGTTGACAGTACCAGATGCAGAAGGGAGAAGAGATCGATCCCTTCCTCCTCAGGTTGCAGTGGATCCGAGACCAACTAACTTCCATGGGGTCTACACCAGATCCTAAGTTCATGGTCATGACTACCCTGAATGCAATCACCGAAGACTAGGAGACATTTGTCTAGAGTATCTTGGGCAGAGCTTCTCTCCCCAATTGGGAGGAAATGTGGGCAGCTCTTCGATAGGAAGAGATCAGGAGCTGACTAAGGCAAGGAGTAGCGGCAGACAAGCCCAGGTCAAGGAGGAGGAGGAGGATGATGTAGCTCTCGCATCATCGGGACAACATGGGCAGCAAAAAAGGAAGAAAAAGGATATATCCAAAGTCAGATGCTTTAGGTGTGGGGAACTGGGACATTTTGCCACTCAGTGGCCCCGGAAGAAGGGCAAGGAAGAGGCTTCTGACTTGAACGCTGCTCCAACGAAAGCTGACAAGGAGGATGATGATGAGGATTGTGACATGAGTGCTCATGCACCTCTGGAGAAGAGGTGGGGCGACATCGAGTTGTAGTCGGGAGGACTACACAGGGGTAGGATCCTTGAGGTGCCCAAACTCTTGGATCACATACGGCTACGAGAGCCCTTAATGACAGTAGCAGAATGACGGGAGTCAGTTGGTGCGAGGGATGATGGAGCAACTGTAGCAAAGCTAGAGTGCCAGAGTCTGAAGCAACGCAGTGGAGGTTGCAGCAATGTGGGAGGCACAAGGCATCCAGACTAACCAGAATGTGAGCTTTTGGGTGACTTTTTCAGTTGCTTACTTCTCAGCAACTGAGTTGCAGTGCAGCAGTTAATAGAGGCAGTGCTATGGGCAGCATTTTGAGAGCAAGCTGCAGTACAGATGTAGCAGTGACAGTGGCAGTGTCATGGGCAGTAGTACAGATTGCAGCAGTGCAGTAGATGAAGGGCAGCAAGCCAAGCATCAGCAACACAGAGGACCGATGTCGTGGATCAGTGTGATACTTCTATTGGAAGTATGCTAGAGCACATTCCTCGCTAAGAGGGAGTGTTGATTTTAGGGTAGCATCGAATGTGCGCTAGCTCCGAAATTTTGTGGAGGGGCTAGAATACATAAGATCTCGAAGACCCAAAAATCGTTTGGAGAAATTCCACCCTAATTGTGAATTATCAAAATAATTAATATTTTTAATGAGGTTCCTAAGTCTAAACTTAGGAAAATAAAAATATTAATGGGTATTAATAAAAATATGGATGAGAAGCTTCTAAGAGGCGAGGATCAAGTATGTTTTAATCTTAGCCGTTGATTAGGGACTTAATCTTGGTCGTTGATTCATCAATAAGAAAAGTATAAGAGGAGGCTTGAGGGTCAGTTGGAGACATACCATATTGATCAATCAGTTAGATTTTTCTGGGGCGAGGTTTGCTGAGATAGTCGAACAGGTGATCTGAGTTGCAGCAGAGGGGCAAGGATAGTTGGGGTTGGAGGATCTTCTCCGAGACCCCGAATACACAGCAAAGAGAGGCAGAGATAAGCCAGAGGAGGCAGCACAGACCAGGGAGGCTGACGTTGGGCCAGGAGGGCCCACGCATTGCTTGACGCAGTGCCAGGGTAGGGGAAAGAGTTGCCCTCCTGCAGAAGTCCGAATTCAATCATGGAGCAGCAAGATCAGCAGAGAAGGCTGACGTCAGAGCTCCAGGAGGCAGACGAGGCAGTGCAGAGCTGACGCAGAGTCTCAGAGTGCTCCACACAGCTAATGCGAAGGGACAATGTCGGGGATAGTCAGTCCAGTTGTTGGATCGGAGGGATTTTTCCGGGTGAAGTGAGGTAATCTCACTTAGGTTTTTGCCAATATATTTATCTCTATAACTGGATAGTCGAGAGGGCATCTGTTATGCTCTTGACGTGTGGAAATTCTAGAATACCAAATATGCAAAGAAATACAACCCAGAACACAGAACAAAATGAGAAAAACAGTGAGTATTTTATTATTCGGAGATGAATGCAATGTTCACTTACCTCTTCGAGGGGCCAACCTCCAGCAGAGCAGAGCTCGATTACAAAATAAGACTCGATATTTCTCAATGGGGAGTCTCTATCCTTTATATAGGATTCATACATACAATACCATGGGTCATTACCATGGTTCTCTCAATACCATCTATCTAATACCATGGCCCGTTTGCAACTAACTGTGGTCCCTTTCTTAAATGCGGGTCAACCACTTACAATTATCAATACGGGCTTTATTGACTCTTTAACTAACTATAACTATGACTCAACCCTATTACGTAAATAAAGGGGTTAGGGTTGGACCCTAACATGCCCTCCCCCATCAAAAGCAGTCTTGTCCTCAAGGCTGAAGCTGCGGAAACTGTTGAAGAATAGTGGTTGGTTCCTAGGTCGCATCTTCTGGAGAGGTGTCTTTCCACTTGACGAGGACTTCCTTGATCGTGCGGTTGCGCAGATGTCGTTCTCACGTATCGAGGACCTGTTCAGGTTGGAGCCAGAGTGAACCTTCTTCATCCAATTCAAGTAGATTGGTTTGAATTCTGCAATTGTTCCCCACCACTTTCTTGAGGCATGATAAATGGAAGACGAGATGGATTTTTGAAGTTGGTGGCAAGGCCAGCTTGTAGGCTACTACTCCAATGCGCTGAAGTATTTGATAAGGTCCATAGAATTTTGGAGCTAATTTTTGGCAGCCCTTTTCTTTGAGCGATGTTTGCTTATATGGTTGCAGCCGCAGGAATACTTGATCCCCTTCTTCAAATGTGCACTCTGAACGATGTTGGTTTGCATGTTGCTTCATTCGATTCTGAGCTTGATGGAGATTATCTTTGAGATGGGCTATCATGGTTGCATGGTTCTATAGGAGTTGATCCACTACTTGCACCTTAGAGCATCCAGGGATATGAGAAATAGGTGAAGGTGGGAGTTGGCCATACACTGCTTCATATGGAGTCATCTTGGTGGCTGCATAATAGTTAGTATTATACCACCATTCAGCTAAAAGTAGCCATTGTACTCATTGATGTTGCTTTTCTGAAGAGAAGCACCTTAGGCATGTCTCCAAACATTTGTTGACTGCTTCAATTTGACCATCAATTTGGGGATGATAGGAAGTACTTAGTTGGATTTGGGTGCCTTGTAGCTTGAAAAGTTTTTGCCAAAAGTTACTGGTGAAAGTCAAATCACGATCAGACACAATGGAAGTGGGCATGCCATGTAGTTTGAAGATCTGGTTTATGAAAGCTTGAGCCACCAAAGTGGGGGTAAATGGGTGGGGTAGAGCACAAAAGTGAGCATATTTAGAAAGTTTGTCCACAACCACCATGATCACTGATTTGTTGCCTGACTTCGGGAGAACAATAATGAAATCCATAGAAACATCTGTCCAAACGGAGGCAGGGATTGGCAATGGTTGTAAGGTGCCTGGTAACTTGACTGTTTCTCCTTTGTGGCATTGACACACCTCACATTCAGCTACAAAAGTAAGAATGTCAGTTTTCATGCCTGTCCAAAAGAAAGAACGATGAGTGCGAGCATAAGTCTTCTGAAAGCCTGCATGGCCTACAGTGGGAGATGAGTGCATCTCTGCCAAAATGCGCGTTTTGAGGGTGGATGTCGGTGATATAACTACTCTATCCTTGTAGCGAAGAATCTCATCCTTCCAAGAGTAGCCAATTGAGGAATTAGGATCTGCTCTCAAGTTATTAATGAGTTGGGAGAGAGAGGGGTGTGAAAACCATTCCTTGCGGGCTTCTTCAATCCAATCGGGTATGGGAAGAGAGATTGATAGCAGGGTGCTTTCATCCTCAAATTGGCATGATAAAGCATCCGCTACTACATTGTCACGCCCTTTCTTGTAAATTATCTCATAATCATATCCCAACATTTTGGCCAACCATTTATTTTGCTGGGGTGAGGATAGACGTTGCTCCAAAAAATATTTGAGGCTTTGATGGTCTGTACAGATTTGGAAATGCCGCCCCAATAAGTATGGTCGCCAGGTATCTACTGCATGTAAGATGACCATCATCTCCTTCTCATAGGTAGATTGTCCTAGATGTTTCCCACTCAGTTGTTGGCTGGTGAAAGCCAAGGGTCAACCTTCCTGCATTAAGACAACACCAATACCAGTACCTAAAGCATCACATTCAATCACAAAAGATTTGGTGAAGTCGGGTAGTGCCAATACGGGAGTGGAACACATGGCCTGTTTGAGAGCCATAAACGCCTATTGTGCTGCATCAGTCCAAAGGAATGAATTTTTCTTGAGAAGGTTAGTGAGGGGTCTAGCAATGCGACCATAATTGTGGACAAATTTGCGATAGTAGCCGATGAGACCCAAGAATCCCCTCAAACTCTTCAAGGTTTTTGGTTGGGGCCAATCTTGCATTGCCTATATCTTTTTGGGATCCACCCAGACACCTTCACGACCCACAATGTGGCCCAAATACTTGACTTCTTCCATGCCAAAAGAGCACTTGGACAATTTGACAAATAATTTGTGATTTCGGAGCAGTTGCAAGAGCAAGTCTACATGTTGAAGATGTTTTTCCCAGGTTAGGTTGTAGATGAGAATGTCATCAAAGAAAACGAGGACAAATTTTCGGAGATATGGTTTCAGCAAGTGATTCATGAGGCTTTGAAAAGTGGATGGGGCATTATAGAGACCAAATGGCATGACCAAGAATTCATAATGGCCTTCATGAGTTCGGAAAGCAGTCTTGGGAATGTCTACTTCTTTCATGCATATTTGGTGATAACCAGAGCGAAGATCTAGCTTAGTAAAGAATTGAGCACCATGTAGTTCATCAAGCAAATCATCAACAACCAGGATAGGGAATTTGTCTTTGACAATGAGCTTGTTGAGGGCCCTAAAGTCTGGACACATGCGCCATTCCCCATCTTTCTTGAGCACCATGACCACTGGTGATGAATAAGGACTAATGCTAGGACGAATAACACCGGCTTCAAGGAGTTCCTTGATGATTTTTTCAATTTCATTCTTTTGGGCAAAAGGATATCGATATGGGTGCACATTCGGCGGTTGTGCCCCTGGGACCAAAGTGATGCTATGATCATGTTCCCCTCTAGAGGGTGGAAGCTCTTTAGGTTTGTCAAATACCTGCTGGTGGCGATTTAAGACTTGTTGCATCTCAGGATGAATATGAAGAGTAGTGGGCTCTATGGCTTAGATGGCATTAAACTAGGTGATAACTCCATGATGGCCCTTTTTCAACAACTTTTCCATGCGATGCGAGCTGATGATAGAAGGAGCACCTACCTGGAGTCCACAAAGGGTATGCATGTGGTCATTCTGCTTAAAGCTCATATATAACTCCTGGAAATCCATGGTGATTGGGCCTAGTGTGCGAAGCCATTCAGCACCCAAGACAATGTCACAACCACCCATGTTAATCACAAACATGTGGGTCTTTAGGTGGTAGTCTCCCATCTGAAGTTTGATATTTTCGCAGCGGCCTTCACATTTCATTGTCCCCCCATCAGCAATCTGGACCTAGAAATTAGAGACTTCCCTGACAAAACAATGAACAGCTTCAGCGACTCACTAATGGATAAAGTTATGAGTGTTGCCACTATCAATCAATACTACTACAGGGCGATGTTTAATAAAGCCTCTGATTTTGAGAGTTTGGGGCACAGAAATGCCCGCCAAAGCATGTAGCGAGATAACTGGTTCCTCTAGCATAGCTGGGAGTTCATTGTCTTGTTGGGTTTCCTCAACTTCGTCCTCTGGTCCCTCAAGGGGTGGGGCTTCCTCAAATGAGCTGTGATCAGTAACATCAATTTGAAAGAATTTGGGTTCCTTGCATTTATGCCTGGGGGAGTATTTGTCATCACAGTAGTAGCACAATCCTTGTTTTCTTCTTTCAGCCATTTCTGCTGGAGACACCTTTTGAACCTTAAGTGTTTGGGTAGGGCCCTGAGCCTGGGTGGGGCATCCCTTGGCTATGAAATTTGGACGAGGCGACTGGGCAGCTAAAGCACATTCCACTTCGATAGCCTTTGTGCAAGCATCCATCCATGTAGGTGGGTGGTGCATCCAGACATGGGCTTGGATGGCTTCTTTGAGACCACTTATAAAACATTCCAAGTAGAATTCATTGCCCAGACCTTCTATGCGGATGGCCAATGTCTCAAAGGTTGCAATGTAGTCTTTTATTGTGCTTGTCTGTCGGAGCTTAGTAAGACGACCCAAAATATTAGATTCTTTGTCGAAGCGGTCACAAAGAGATTTTGAGAACACCTGCCAAGTTATGTTCCCGGGATAGCATTTCCGATGCCACTACCACCATTGCCATCTCTCTTGGTCCAAGTAAAAGGCTCCCACACGTAGTTTAGTTTGATCATATCAGATATCATTCAGAATGAAATATTGTAGATCTTACCTGAAAATATATCACAATGCAAAATATATCCAATACTGCAATTAAATCCAAGATCCAATACAAGAACAAAATAAATAAACTTCAAATCTTTATTAATATCAAAACTCTTAAGGTAGGGCAACACCTACAATCACTCCTTAACGAAAGAGAACACTCCACAAGCCATATGCTTGCCAATACAATAATCCTTGACCTTTCTCAATGGAGAGTCTCTAGCCTCTATATAGGATTCAAACATACAATACCATGGGTCATTACCATGGTTCTCTCAATACCATGGGCTTATCACATTATTGCTAATTACTTGTGGTCCTTTACATGATACGGGTTAACTACTTTATTTATTACTATGGCCCATCCCATTATTACATTATTCTTTTGGGTACCTCCCTCTATACCCCTTTATATCCCCCCTAGGTATACTACATTCCACCTCCCTTAAACATGTTTCGTCCTCGAAACATAAGAAAAACACAAATAATAAGATCTACTCAAAAGAGTAGTCCACTGGTACCATGCATGTGCATCTAGCCATCCAAGAGAAATGTGAACCCTCAATCTAGCTCGGGCCTCGCTCGCTTGAGATGGAAGTTGATACTGGCGGTTCCTCTATGTTGATGTGCTATGGTTGGATCTTCGCACCTCTCTATCTGTCGTGCGGGGGTTGTTGTCCTTGTTGTTAAATCGTTGCCATCGTGTTGGTTATTTTCTTGTTGGGTGATGTGGGTGGTGATATGTTGAAGTTTTAACCAATGGTGTATCTTTCTTGAATTCACCACCTAATGGAGCCTGATGGGTATCTGGTACATGTTGTGGCACCTGCAATTGTTGCTTATCTACCAGTATTACTTCAACAACTGATTCCTCATCTGATGTGTCCATACCTACAACATCTTCTGCTTCAGCGTCCTTGGACTCTACTTGTTTATTGATGAAAATATCCTGTAATATAATTTTCTTCTTTTTATACCAAAGCTTCAGGAATTTCTTCTACACATTAATATTGATAGTACCAATAGATTCCATCCAAAGGTATCCCAAAATAACATCCACATTATCCATATCTAAAGCATAAAATCAAAATGCAATACATACTTATACATAGAAATCTTTAAATCTTTATAAACTTGAACATCCTCATTATCAACCTGTGTGTTTTCCATGTTTTTGGCTGGAACTTGCAATTTTTTTACCAAAATAACATTTATAAGATTTTGCTAGACACAATGATCTTCTCTTTCTGAATACATCCATGAATCTGTAATAAGGAGATACCAGTAGAAAATAACCCCACATGTTTCTCATTATCATGTTTTTCAACATGAGGCCATTTGTTTAACAATAATTTTTCAAATTCTTCATCGGACAGGTTTAACCACTTATTTTTGTTAAGTGATTTCCACCATGTGGCCGCCTCATCTTTAAAATTAGCCACTACGTAACCTTTCTAATGTTTTGTCCATAATGACTTTTGTCTTTTTATGAATTCTTCAATAGTAGAACCACCATTATCGTTCCCTGTAAAAAAAATTTTGCTAGAAGCCATGAAGAAGGTTTTGAAAAAAAATCACTTACTTGGCGAAAATTTAAAATGGCTACAGTTTAGTCAATATTGCTTAGAATCTCTATTATGACTTATTTTCAGAAATGGAACGGCCATTTTGCATCTTCCTATATCATAGAAATCCAGATCTGGGCACTCTGGAATTTTAGGTCCGCGCTGCCACTGGTCCACCGTCACACAAATTTCTAAAAAAAAATCTGATTTTAAATCAATGATAACTCCCTCATCCAGACTTCGATTCGACCGAATTTTTTTTTTAATTTGGTAATTTTTCAAGAAAATCTTAGATCTGCAATTAGTTTTTCAAAATTCCCCACAAAACAACAAAAATTAACTGGAGATCTGCCATCCATAAATTTTTGTCATAAAATTTCTGCAACACAGCTGATTTTTAAGTCAGCAATATCTCCCTCATCCGGACTCCGATTCGGCCAATTTTTTTTTTGAATTTGAGTATTTTTCACAAAGAATCCAGATCTGCAATTTGATTCCGCAAATTTTGCACTAGAAGTTTCAGATCTGATCTACAAACTCGTCGCCCCAAAAAATTCCTGCAAAAATAAAATAAAAAATATCTCTCCATTTGTCCAAGAAAGTGCTCTGATACCACTTGTAATAGATCTAACCTGCAAATGTATAAGAATAGAAATATGACCAGAAATAACAAGAGAAAAATAGATAAACTTCAGATCTTTATTAATATCAACCCTTGAGGTAGGGTAACACCATACAATCACTCCTTAAAGAAGGGGAACACTCCACAAGCCATATGCTTGTCCATAAAATAATCTTTGACCTCTCTCAATGGGGAATCTCTAGCCTCTATATAGGATTCATACATACAATACCATGGGTCATTACCATGGTTCTCTCAATACCATATATCTAATACAATAGGTTTATCACATTATTGCTAACTACTTGTGGTCCCTTACATGATACGGGTTAACTACTTTATTTATTACTATGGTCCATCCCATTATTACATTATTCCCTTGGGTACCTCCCTCTGTACCCCATAATATCCCCTCTAGGTATACTATATTCTACCTCCCTTAAACATATTTTGTCAAAAACAGTATCTCACATTCAATCAGTAGAAATGCATCTGTAATAGATCTGACCTGAAAATATATAAAAATACAAATATACCCAGAATAACAAAAGAGAAATAGATAAACTTTAGATCTTTATTGATATCAAAACCCTTGAGGTAGGGCAACACCATACAATGACTCCTTAAGGAAGGAGAACACTCCACAAGCCATATGTTTTTCAATACAATATTCTTTGACATCTCTCAATAGGGAGTCTTTAGCCTTTATATATGATTCATACATACAATACCATGGTTCTCTCAAAACCATATATCTAATACAATGGGATTATCACATTATTGCTAACTACTTGTGGTCCCTTACATGATGCAGGTTAACCACTTTATTTATTAACTATGGCCCATCCCATTATTACATTATTCCCTTGGGTACCTCCCTCTGTACCCCATAATATCCCCCCTAGGTATACTATATTTCACCCCCCTTAAACATGTTTTGTCCCCGAAACATAAGAACACAAATAATAAGATTTACTCAAAAGAGTAGTCCACCGGTACCATGCACATGCATCTAGCCATCCAAAAGAAGGTGAACCCTCGATCTAGTTCGTGCCTCGCTCACTTGAGATGGAAGTTGATACTGGCAGTTCATCTGTGTTGATGTGCTATGGTTGGATCTTCGCACCTCTCTATCTATCGTGCGGGGGTTGTTGTCTTTGTTGCTAAATTGTTTGCCATCGTGTTGGTTGTTTTCTTGTTGGGTGATGTGGGTGGTGATATGCTGAAGTTTTAACCAATGGTGTATCTTTCTTGAATTCACCACCTAATGAAGCTTGATTAGTATCTGGTACATGTTGTGGCATCTACTATTGTTGTTTATCTTCCAATATTACTTCAACAACTAATTTCTCATCTAATGTGTCAGTCCCTGGAACATCCTCTGCTTCAGCCTCCATGGACTTTACCTGTTTATTGATAGAAATATCTTGTAATGTAATTTTTTTCTTTTTATACCAAAGCTTCAGGAATTTCCTCTGCACATTAATATTTATAGTACCAACAAATTCCATCCAAGGGTATTCCAAAACAACATCCACATTAGCCATATCTGAAGCATAAAAATCAGAATGCAATACATACTTGTCCATAGAAATTTTCAAATCTTTATAAACTTGAACATCCTCATTATCAACTTGTGTGTTTTCCATGTTTTTCGCTGGAACTTGCAATTTTTTTGCCAAATTAACATTTATAAGATTTTGCTTGCAACTAGGATTTATAGACACAATGATCTTCTCCTTCTAAATACATTCATGAACTGTAATAAGGAGATACCAATGGAAATAACCCCACATGTTTCTCATTATCTTGTTTTCCTTGTTTTCCAACATGAAATCATTTGTCTAACAATAATTTTTCAAATTCTTCATCGGGCAGGTTTAACCACTTCTTTCTGTTAAGTGATTCCCACCATGTGGCCGCCTCATCTTTAAAATTAGCCACTACAAAACCTTTCCAATGTTTTGGCCATAATGACTTTTGTCTTTTTATGAATTCTTCAATAGTAGGACCATTATCATTCCCTGTAAAAAAATTCTTGCTAGAAGCCATGAAGAGGGTTTTGAAAAAAAATTACTACTTGGCGAAAATTTGAAATGGCCACAATTCAGTCAATATTGCTCAAAATCCTTATTATGACCTGTTTTTGGAAATGAAATAGCCATTTTTGCATCTTCTCATGTGATAGAAATCCCGATCTAGGCACTGGAATTTCAGATTTGCATTGCCACTGTCCCACCATCACAAAAATTTCTGAAAAAAGAGTTGATTTTAAATCAGCGATATCTCTCTCATCCGGACTCCGATTTGACCGATTTTGTTTGAACTTGGGTACTTTTTCAAGAGGATCTCAGATCTGCAATTAGTTTCTCAAAATTCCCCACAAAAACGACAAAAATTAACTGGAGATCCGCCGTCCATGAATTTTTGTCAAAAAAATTTTGCAACACAGTTGATTTTTAAATCAACGATATCTCCCTCATTCGGACTCCGATTCGGCCGGTTTTTTTTTGAATTTGGGTATTTTTTTGCAAAGAATCCAGATCTACAATTAGATTTTGCAAATTTTACACCAGAAATTTTAGATCTGATCTGGAAACTCGCCACCCCAAAAAATTCCTGCAAAAATAAAAATAAAAATCTTTCCTCTTTGCCCAAGAAAGTGCTTTGATACCCTTGTAATAGATCTGACCTGAAAATATATAAAAATACAAATATACCCAGAATAACAAGAGAGAAATAGATAAACTTTAGATCTTTATTGATATCAAACCCCTTGAGGTAGGGCAACACCATACAATCACTCCTTAAGGAAGGAGAACACTCCACAAGCCATATGCTTGTCAATACAATATTCCTTGACATCTCTCAATAGGGAGTCTCTAGCAGTCCGTGCGCGGTTCTGTCTAATGCGCTAATACTCGAAGGGGTACGGACAGGGGTTACAAGGGAGTCCAACAAGCGTGACTACCTCTTGTATTTCCAGCGTGCATGCTTCCCCAAATCTACAGTTTTATGCGCTCAATGACAGATCCTGTGGTTTAAAGACGTCGAAACACATCTCTAACCTAAAAAAAATCTGCCAAAAATGGAGGTACCACCGACCCTGGAAAGTACTCTGATACCACTTGTTATGCTCTTAACCTACGAGAAATTCCAGAATACCAATATGCAAAGAAATACAACCGAGAACACAGAACAAAATGAGAAAAGCAACAAGTATTTTATTATTCAGAGATGAAAGCAATGTTCACTTGCCTCTTCGAGGGGGCAACCTCCAGCAAAGAAAAGCTCGATTACAAAATAAGACTCGATATTTTTCAATGGGGAGTCTTTATCCTTTATATAGGATTCATATATACAATACCATGGGTCATTACCATGGTTCTCTCAATACCATCTATCTTATGCCATGGCTCGTTTGCAATTAGTTGTGGTCCCTTTCTTAAATGTGGGTCAACCACTTGCAATTATTAATATGGGCTTTATTGACTCTTTAACCAACTATAACTATGACTCAACCCTATTACATAAACAAAGGAGTTAGGGTTGGACCCTAACAACATCCAGATTGTGTTCAGAACTACTGCTTAATAGAAAACCCTCAGAGCTGCTGAAACCTGTTTTCCCGCATTGGGTTTTTCCGGGGACGTGTTGTCCAAAAATAATGGTGTCCCTTGTGTGTTTGTCTCATATTTGTTTCAGTTTATGATCTGTATGTCAATGTAATCTGCAGTAGTGTTTTTTATCACTCTTTATAAATTAAATAACTTGTTGAATGTAATAACAAGTAGGAGATGATAAACCAGTGATTGCAGTAGGATTTTTGATGTGTAGATTCAAAAAATTTCACACATCACGAGTCACTTAAGTTTCTCAGGGAGACAGTGATAGATGTTCTAAAGGTGAGCACAATGATGTGTGTAAGGGATGCATATTAGGGAAGTTTGCTAAGGCAACTTTTCCAAGGAGTGACCCCAGATCCAAAGGTGTTCTTGATTTAATTCATTATGATATATGTGGTCGGATGTCGACTTAGTTTCTTAGAGCGTACGAATATTTCATCAACTTTATTGATGATTACTCTAGGAAGACCTGGATATAATTCTTGAAGACCAAGGATGAGGTTTTTAGAAGCTTCCAAGAGTTGAAAGCTCTTGTGTAGAATTCGACAGGCAAGAAGGTGAAGGTTCTTTAGTCAAATAACGGAGGTGAGTACACAGGGAAAGCATTCTAGGAGTTCTATACTAGGGAGGGGATCAAGAGAGAGTGGATGGTTCCTTACAACCCGCAACAGAATGGGGTTGTTGAGAGAAAGAACTGTTCAATATCAAAGGCAGCTAGGGCCATGTTGTATGACCAGGATATGCCACGATACTTATGGGCAGAGGCATGCAGTACTGCAATATATATTCAGAACAGGGTCCCACGTAAGGCATTAGGAAAAATGATATTGGAGAAAACATTTATAGGGAAGAAATCGAATGTCAACCACTTCAAGATATTTGGCAACGTAGCTTATTGTCACAGTCCAAGGGAGACACGTTCCAAGCTAGATCAGACTACAAAAAGGGGGTACTTTTTTGGGTACAGTGAGACCTCAAAGGCATACAGGATATTTATTCTAGGGACCAGGAGGATTATTGTTAGGAGAGATGTCTGATTCATGGAGGACAAGGCATATCGGAGGTCTAGAGGTTGGCAAGCAGCAGTTAATCAGAGTGAGCAGCCAACAGAAGCTCTGAGGGTAGAACAACAGGTTCAGGGACACTGTTACCAGTACAAGCATTCCAAAGAGTTCACAAAGCGTGGAGTAGCAGATGCACTAGATATAAAAGCATCAGGAGGATGTGGAAGTTCAAAGTCCACAATCTACAATTGGTAGGAGAAACTGTGAGGTTAAACAAACACTCAAGGATGCTCAGGAGTTTGTGGGGACTCCTAGGACGGGCAAGAGAGAGCAGAGACAACCAGACAGGTACACTGGCTACATGGCATTGGTGAGTCAAATCATGGATAGCGAGCCTTCCAGCTATCAGGAGGTCGCACAACAACAAGTGTGGTGGGATGCAATGGTTGAGGAGTATACCTCGATCATGCAGAACGATGTTTGGGACGTGGTGCCCAGATTGACAGACAGGGCGGTGGTTGGATCCTGATGCATCTATAAGATCAAGCATGTTGTAGATGGTAGCATTGAGAAAGACAAGGCAAGGTTTGTGGCCAATGGGTTTTCTCAAAAGGAGGGAATAGATAATGACGATACTTTTACTGTTGTGGCCAGGTATACTTCTATAAGGGTTGTGGTCTCACTTGCAACACGGATGAGATGGCAGATCCATCAGATGGATGTCAAGACGGTGTTCCTTAATGCTGAGTTGGAAGAAGAAGTGTACATTGAACAACCAAATGACTTTATAGCACATAGTAGCAAGACCCACCTGTGCAGACTAAAGAGAGCTTTGTGCGGGCTCAAGCAAGCTCCCAGGGCATGGTATGAGCACATCAACAGATACTTGCAAGGGATGGGCTTCGTGAAGAGTGAGGCAAACGTGAACCTTTACTATTTGATCGTTGGGGGTCAAATACTCATTCTCGTCCTATATGCGGATGACTTGTTCTTAACAGGTTCATTGGGGCTCATAGAGGAATGCAAGAGGGATCTAACATCAAAGTTCGGGATGAAAGACTTGGGTTTAATGCACTACTTTCTAGGCATCGAGGTGTGGCATGCAAATGGGGAGATTTTCCTTGGATAAGGGAAATATTGTATCGAGATCTTGAGGAGATTCAAGGTGGAAGATTGCAAAGCCATGTATACACCCATGATAACCAATTGGAGGAAGGTAGATACATCTAAGGATGTGGACCCCACATTATACAGGCAATTGATTGGCCATCTTATGTATTTGGTCAACACTTGGCTAGATATAACCTTTGTGTTAAACTCTCTGATTCAGTTCATGGTTGAACTGAAGAGGGTACACTAGACAACAACGAAGCATGTGCTACGATATTTGCAAGGTACAATCAAGTATGGGATCATATATACTCGAGGTGATGGTATCAGGTTGATGGGCTATACTAATGCAGACTGGGCAGGCAGTACAATGGACAGGAAGAGCACTTCAGGGTGTTGCTTCAGCATGGGATCGGGAGTTGTCTCTTGGTACAGCAAGAAGCAGAAGTCTGTGGCACTGAGTTCTATGGAAGCAAAGTATATAGCAGTGAACATGGCGACATGCAAGGTCATTTGGCTTCGCAAGCTATTAGTACCCTTGTTTGGTCAGAAGGTGGAAACAACAGTGATATACTGAGACAATTAGTGTTGCATCAGGCTATCTGAAAATTCAGTGGTTCATGACAGGTCTAAGCATATAGACATCAAATATCATTTCATCAAGGATTGTGTACAACATGGGACAACTCAGCTACAGTATATACCTACAGATTAGCAGGTAGAAGACATTATGACGAAGGCCTTTGGGAAGGCGAGATTCATCTTCTTCAAAGATAAGTTGGGTGTTGTGCAAAACACCTTCCTTTCTAAGAGGGAGTGTTAGTTTTTGTAGCTTAGACAAGTGTTCTAGTCTCAGGAGGTATCAATGAGGCTAAGACCACAAGTGGATAATATATCTCAAAGCCTAGTTTTTTTTCTAAGTGAAAATGTCTTAATTAGATTATTAACTAGTTTTTAGTTATTTTCCTAAGTCTAACTTAGGGAAAATGGTTAATTAATCGGTATTAATTGAGGCAAGTCGATTTCTCTCTGGTGACTTCTAGAAAAGTAACTTGATGGAGTCAAGATGATCTTAGCCATCGACTGGGATTAGATTGTGGTCGTTGATTGCTCAACGAGAGATTTTAAGAGGAAGTCAATGTGCATCTTGAATATCATAGCGAATGAGCAAGGATGTAGTGATAGCGTGGTTTGACACTAGCAGAGGGTTTGGTAGTGATTGAGGAGAGGTTTGCCAGGGAAATTCTTCACAGTGTTTTCTAGTTTTTGAGCAACAAAAGGAAGCCAAATTATTTCTGCAGAGGGAAGTCGAATTAGCCAGTGCAAGTTTCCAAAGGATCGATAGGTATTGCCAGTTGCTAGAGTGAATTGTTGGAGGCAATGCAAATTGCTTGTGTGAGTTACTGAAGGCAGTTTATCTTGCAGATTCAAATTCCAAAGGTAGTGCGAGTTGTCGAAAGGCTAGTGCACATTTCCAGTTGGCCAGTGCAATTCTGAAAGGAAGTGCGAATGGTTAGTTGGAGGTCAATTTGATTTGCAAAGGTTTGATTTGGTTAGTTGAAGTGAAGAAAATAATTTTCCATTGCTTTGCTAGTTTACGGCAAGCAGTTTATGTAATTTTCAATTACAAATTTGTTGAAGAATAATAAAATTATAAAACCCTCATCTACATAATTGATTTTCCCCACATTGGGGGTTTTCCAAGGACAATTTGTCCAAAAATATTTGTGTCTATTTTATGTGTGTTGTTTTTTAGTTCCTATGGTTTATTAATTGGTGAAATTTGCAATTGTGTTTTTATTCAGTGTTTGCAATAAATTAATTTATTGGGACAAATAATCTGTTAAAAGATAGGTGGATAGTTACCAAATTAACTGCAATAGAATTTTCACAGAGTTTGACTAGGTTTGAGTGGTATTTTGGCTTGGATATTGACACAAATTCCTAGAAAAAATGGATTTGTAAACCTTGCTAAAGAATAATTTCTCGTAAAGAAAAGTTGTTGGGTTTTTTGCCAAGGTAAAAATATTGTCTCTATTGTGCATGGTTGTCTTTCTATGATCTTTATTTTTTCTATTGGATTTATTGTTGATATTTTTTGAAGTGTAATTATTCAATGATATCAATGGCATAAGAATATTGTGTAAAATCATTAGGAAGTAATTATTAGGAAAAAAATAAAATTCTACTGTGTATCTTGTAGAAAATTCAACATCGTAGCAGAGCTTTGTTGAAAGAGCATCCATTGAAGTCTGCCTAAGAGACAAGTATTCAACAACTTGATTGGATTTTTTTATCTCTTTTCAAAATGGTGCCAAGTCACAGAATGGAAAACAAGGTGGATGGTGTCATTCTAGAGCTAGAGGGAATTGAGGATAAAGTCCTTGTCTCTGCCTTTTCAAGGACTATTACCAATTGCAATGATGTTTGGTTGGTGGACAATGGTGCTTCTAGGCACATGACAGGTTTTCAAGATTTTCTCACCAATTTGATAGAGAGGGATTTAACATTGCAGGTGGAACTTGGAGACAATGCCAAGTTTTCAATAAAAAGAGTTGGGTTAGCCTCGTTGCAGATGGAGTCCAGAGATTCACTACGCACGAGAGGTGTTTTGTATGTACCAAGGTTGAAGAAGAATGTATTCTTTATATCATCATTGGAAGATAGAGGTTATCAAGTTGCATTTATGATGATCGGGTTCTTATATGGCCTAAGTGCTCAAGCATGGACTCAGTAGAAGTAATTAGTGTTCGAGAGGGAGGTCGAGACTCTATACAAACTAATATGACGACCATCCTAGGCATTGGTACATGACAATATGAGTTTATGTGAGTTATGGCATCGAAGATTTTCTCATCTGCATTACAAGGCTTTACCTGCATTGAGGCAGATGGTTACAGGTCTTCTAGAGCTCCAAGTAGAACATGATGGCATTTGCAAGGGTTGCGCACTTGGAAAGAATGCCAAGGGATCATTTCCAAGTTGTGATAGTAGATCCAAGGGGATCTTGGATCTAGTACATTCAGATGTATGTGGACCTATGACTACATCGTCCTTGGGTGGCTATTTACACTACGTGACATTCATTAATGATTTATCCCGGAAAACTTGGATCTACTTCATGAAGACCAAGGATGAGGTTTTCAGCGAGTTCCAAGAATTCCAAGCTCGGGTAGAGAACTTGACAGGAAGGAAGATCAAAGTCTTGAGGTCAGATAATGGAGGAGAGTATACTTCCAGAGACTTCAATGATTTCTGCAAGGAGGCAGGGATCAAGAGGGAGTGGATAGTTCCTTACAATCCTCAGCAGAATGGAATTGTGGAAAGGAAGAACAGGACTATTATGGAAGCGGTGAAGGCGATGATTCATGATCAGGATCTACCCATGTTCTTATGGGCAGAGGCAACCAGCACAACTATTTATGTTCAGAACTGGAGTCCTCACCGGATATTGGAGGACAAGACTCTTGAGGAGGCATTCACAGGAGTGAAGCCAGAGGTTAGTCATTTGAGGATCTTTGGTTGTCCAATATATGTTCACGTGCCCAAGGAGAAGAGGAAGAAGTTGGAACCTTCTGGTAAGAAGGGCACTTTTGTGGGATATAGTGAGACTTCGAAGGCCTACATAATCTACATTCCAAGACAGCGTCAAATTGAGGTTAGTCGAGATGTTACTTTTGATGAGGTAGCCTTCAGGAGGTCTAGAGAGTCCCACATGGAGATTGATAGTGAGGAGCAGGAGGCTTCAAAGGATGCAGGTACAATTCATATTCCAGTTGTTCATCCTTTAGATGATCAAGAGGAGTTAGTAGAACCAGTAGAACTAGTGGACCCACTAAGAGATGTTGCAGGAACCAGCAAAATGCCAGCGTGGCTTCGTGACACTTTACAGGATGCAGAGGGCAATGCAACTCCCCGTGGTACATTTAGGGAGAGCGGGTGACCACAAAGGTACTCAGGTTATATGGCATTAATAAGCCACATCATTGATTCTGAGCCTTCTAGTTATGAGGAGGTAGTAGGCCAGCAGGTTTGGAAGGATGCCATGATGGAGGAGTATCAATCCATCATGAAGAATGATGTGTGGGAGATAGTTCCGAGACTAGAGGGGAAGTCAGTGGTGACTTCCAAGTGGATCTATAAGATCAAGCATGCAATAGATGGCAGCATCGAGAAGTACAAAGTGAGGTTTGTGGTGAGAGGGTTCTCCTAGAAAGAGGGAGTAGACTATGATGAGACATTTGCTCCAGTCACCAGGTACACTTCTATTAGAACTATTGTTTTGTAATATACTAGCACTAGAGTGTACAAAATTTCCTCAAATTTAAACAAATTCCTTTAGCAAAATTTTAACAAACACTTTGTAGGCTAACTCTAAAATAAACCCAAAATTTGCTACAGAAAAATATAATCAGAGATTTCTACAAACATTTAGTGGGACACATTGGAAACACTGCTACAACCAATAAACATACTCAGAAAATGCCATTCCAAGTTCCAACAATAGAAATTTCATTCATCACCGAGAATTTTACCCCAAAATATATCAGACTTTTTTATTAGCTGGAAAATGTATTTTCTTTACGGATTTGGAGTGAGGAAACCTGGTCATAAATTTTCTGAAGTTGTCACTCCAATTCTTCCCTCCTGGAAGTGCCCACAGCTCCAAAATTTGAGCAGCTCGACCTCTGCTTAATTTGTCACTGATTAGGCCACAAGGAAATGCAGCTCGGCCCACTTGAGAAACTCTGCCCTTCTTCACAAATTCCTGGAAGGATGCTCAGCCCTCTTTTCTGAATTTGGCCCCCTGTAGGTGAAATCCCTCTTCAAATTCGGCCCATGTACGGGTAATTTCAACCTCTCTGTAAATGTGATCTCCCTGCAATAAATTTGGCCTCAAACTCCAGTAAGGAAGTTTGCAATCATTTCTGTAGTAAACCCAACTAGGGTGGCCAGGTATTCCACCGAAATTGGGAAACCAACTAGGGTGACAATTAAATTCACCGAAACTGGGTTGAGGATCTCCCTTGAAACACTCTAGTTGAACTCGCTTGAGCTCTGCTTCAGTTGCAATTAGAAATGCTCAAGTTAGGATGATTAGCAAATGAGTCTCCCCCTCCTTTTATAATTTTCCATTGAGCCTTCTTCCAAGCTTCTAGATTCCCCTTTTTAATATTATTATACTAGTGGGGGCCACTTTCCACTAAGTGGCTTTTGCTGCCTTTTTCTAATAAAATAGAATTTGCCGCCATTTCCTAATAAAATAATATTTGCTGCCAAATAATATTTGCCTCCCTTTTTCTAATAAAATAATATTTGCTCCCTTTTTATTAATATCATCAAAAGTGACCAAGACTCCTTAGCAATTTCCACAGTCTCAAAATCAGGGACATTACATGTTTCCATTGCTTCTGTTATGGGTTGGAAGATACATCAGATGGATGTAAAGATTGCATTCCTCAATGGTGTAATTAAGGAAGAAGTGTACATAGAGCAGCCTTGGGGTTTCGAGGTACATGGGAAGGAGTCCCATGTTTGCAGACTCAAGCAGGCACCCAGTGCTTGGTATTCCAAGATTGATGAATACTTGATGAGTTTGGGCTTCACCAAGAGTGTTGCAGATCTGGACCTTTATTTGTTAAAATTGGCAACTAGGGCCAAACTCCATGTGGGTCATATTATTTATGGCCACTGATATTTTGATTGGATCCTTCTCATTGAGAGGTGTAGGATTGATCTAAAGATCATCCGATTCCGATAAGTATTTATGAAGTTATAAATTTATTTATGTTATGGACAAATTGTTAAGTCGACCAGCAACTTATGTAGGCTCAAAAGCCCAACAGTCATGTCTATTCAACCTCTACGTTTTAGTATAAATAGAAGAGGACTTCAAGTCATTTCTACACACACTTGGATCTCTTCCTCTCTCTACTTGTCTTTGGGTTTTAGTAAGAGGAGAGATCCTAAGGAAAAGCCGGAAAAGTTGGAACTACGGGAATAGCTAGAAATGCTGGAACTGCCGGAAAAACCGGAATAGCCGGAAAAGCCGGAACTGTCGAAACTACCGAAAAAGCCGGAACTACTGGGAACTTCCGAAACAGTCGGAGCATCTGTCTCTGAAGGAACGCAGCGTGATGTATGAGATCATGGGCAGCATAATAAGCAGCATGATGATATGAGCATGGGCAGCATAATGATGCATGATGATATGAGCATGGGCAGCATAATGATGAATGAGATCATGAGCATGGGCAGCTTGATGATGAATAAGACCATGGAAGATGCAGCATGATGAGCAGCATGAAGATGAGAGCAGCTCAGTGATCAAGGTTCAACACATGTGACAGTACAGCAAGGTGTCACACAGTAATGTGCAGCAAATAGACGAGATGCAGCACTATGATAGGTGAACAAGTCACCTTAGAGAACCAGTTGAAGCAATATGTCTTCAACTGATCTCATGCCGATATCAAAAGTCAAAGTGATTAACTTCTATTGTAAATGTACTATCTCTCTCACTTTCTCTGCTGAACTTTGAAGAACATAAAAGAAGAATTGATCAAGGGTTTCCCCACATTGTGGGGTTTGTCCCTGGCTAGTGCCACATCTTGTGTCCTCTTGTCTTGGCTTGTCTTCTGCGATTTATATTTATGTTCTATCTGCAGTTTACTTTATGCTGATGTGATTGCTAATGTGGAAAAGAAATTGAAATAAATTGCTCTAGCATAGAACATACCTAAAATTAACATTATTACATGGTTGTTGATGGTGATCCTCTAATCTTGGTGTTGTATGTTGATGCTTTATTCATCACAGGGGCAGAGAGACTCATCGGTGGGCGCAAGAGGGAGTTAGCCTCGGAGTTTAAGATGAATTATCTTGGCCTGATGCATTATTTCTTGGGATTAGAGGTATGGCAAAGACCTGATAACATCTTCCTCGAATAGTGGAACTACATTGTTTAGATTTTGAGAAAATTCGGTATGATGGACTGTAAGTCCATGGCTACACCTATGGTGACCAATTTGAAGAAGCTGAGTGATTTTGCTTCAGATTCAAATTTGGTGGATCCCACGATGTACAGGCAATTGATTGGATCCTTGATGTACCTAGTTAACACCAAGCCATATATTTGCTTTACAGTGAACACCCTAAGCCAATATATGGTTGAGCTGAGAATGTGTTGAAGTACCCGCATGGTACAGTTGGATATGGTTTGAGATATGTCTCAGGTGGTGAAGTGAGGCTGCAGGGATATACAGATTTAGATTGGGTCAGGAGTGCAAAGGACAAAAAGAGCACCTCGAGGTGTTACTTCAACTTGGGATCAACTATGATATCCTAGTTTAGCAGGAAGCAGACTTTTGTCGCACTCAGTACAGCAGAGGTAGAGTATATCGTAGCCAGTGCCACAAGTCAGGAAGCAGTGTGGCTTCGGAAGCTACTTGCAAGGCTATTTGATCAAGAGCTTGAGATGACCTTGATATTTTGTGATAATCAAAGTTGTGTTAAGCTTTCAGAGAATCCAGTTTTTCATGACAAGTCGAAGCACATTGAGATCAAATACCACTTCATCTGAGACATGGTGCAAAGAGGAGCAGTGAAGCTCCAATACATATCCACAAACGAGCAAATTACGGACATTCTCACCAAGCCTCTATCTAGAGTGAAATTTGTATACTTCAAAGACATGCTTGGCGTGATGCAGAATATCTTCCTCGTTGAGAGGGAGTGTTGATGTCTTTGCAAGATCGAGTAGACGATCTCCCAAGAAACCAAAAGGACTTGGCTAGGTCATGCTAATTTGACCAGAGGAGATGAATATATTCACCTAAGAAGCCAGAAGGACTTGGATGGGTTATTTGACCAGCGATGAATAGCCCAGGGAAACTACAAGATTGGAAAGATCTTCTCCTGAGAAGCTAGAAGGACTTGGCTAGGTGGTGCTGATTTGACCAGAGGAGATAGATGAAATTCACTTGAGAAGCTAGAAGGACTTGGTTGGGCCATACTGATTTGGCCAGGGGTGAATGGTCCAAGCAAATGGACTTGGTTGGGTCATGTTGATTTGACTAGAGGAGATTGATACATTTACTTGAGAAGCCATGAAGGACTTTGGCTGGGCCGTGCTAATTTGAATTTTGGCCAGGGGTAAATGACCCAGGATACTCGCATTGCTTACTCCAAGATGGAGTGATCTATAGATGTGAATGTGAGGAGTCATATTGCCTACTCTAGGATGGAGTGATATATAGACGTGCATGTGAAAAGACACTACATCAACATAGCAAGCTCATGAATCTTTCTTATGGAAGAGAAATTTCAACCAACGCTAAGAGGGGGTGTTGATTTTTGTAGCATTGGGAGGTATTCCAGCATGCATTATTCGGCCTAGAAAATTCAGAAATAAATTCATTTTTTGGAGCATCAAGTCGGCCCAGTCACATGAAAGGGTGTGTCCCTTGGGTTAATTTACCCCCATTCGACATGTATATATAGATGATGTGACATTTCATTTTCTCCATCAAGCAAGACAAATTCATCTTCTCTCTCATCTTATCTCTCTTAGAGCAGTGGCACTGGCACATGTGACAAGGAAACCAAGTTTTGATTGAAGTTGACCAAGTGAATTTGCGTGACCTTTGACCAGGCCGAAGAGTTGACTGCAGTACGATTTGACTGCAAAGTATTGTAGACTGTAGTTTCTAAGTTTACTTAGAAACCCTCCATGCACTTTATCTGATTTATTCCTACCTACTTATTATTTTTCTTAACAAGTTATTTACAATGTAAATACTGAAAATAAACACTAGTGCATGCTCAACATATTACAGATCAGCAACTAAAAGAAACAAGAACAAACACACCACATGACACCATTATTTTTGGACTAATGTCCCCGAAAAAACCCAATGTGGGAAAACTGGTGCAGCTATCTGAGGGTTTTCTTATTAAGCAATATTAGAGTACAATCTGGGTGCCGAAACTGGCCTACCCAACAGAGAATTTCCTTAGCAATAATACCTCTCAATTTCTGACAAATCTACTGGTTGAAACCCCGATAATCCTTTCGGCAGCTACTCAGCACCAATCTGCCCCAGAAACCCCAGCGTCTGCCCAATCTGGACTGTGTCAGACTCTCCTAGCCCAGTGTTGGCCTTGCGTTAGCCTATCTTTTCCTGCGTCAGCCACAGGAGAACCTGTGTCAGCTCTCTGAGCCTCTGCGTCAGCTATGCTGGCCCCTCTGGTGCTCTGCGCAACACTGGCTACCTCTGCATGGCCCTGCGTGAGCACTGGCTGCTCCTGCATCTCTCTCTCTGACTGCTCTACTGCTTTCCCAACACTATCTCTGCCTCTCTGTCTCTCTGTACTCGATGCCCCTCAGATGCTCTCTCGATCACTGATCCTATTTCTCTTAGCAAACCCCGCTCTAGAGAATAGAATGACTGATCACTCTGGTGTCATCTCCAAGTGACCCTCAAACCTCCTCTTATACTTTTCCTGTTCACATCTCAACGGCCGAGATTAAGTCCCTAATCAATGGCTAAGATTAGATCTAGATTGATCCATGTCTTTTGGACCACTCTAACACAGATTCATATTAATACACATTAATACTAAACTTAGGGACTCCATTAAAATATTAATGATTTTAATATCTCCTGATCTGTTTAGAATCTGCCCAAACCCTTTCTGGGTATTGGGATCTCATGTGCCCCAGCCTCTCCACCAAATTTTGTGGCTAGAGCACATCCGATGCTACCCCAAATCAACACTCCCTCTTAGCGAGGATTGTGCTCTAGCAATACTCCTCACTGAGTATTACTCTGATCATCCGACATCGGTACCTGTGTTGATGCTAGGCCTTCCTACCCAACATCCTTTGCACTGCTACCTCATGTACTATTGCCCATGGTTCTGCCACTGCCACTGCTGCATTTGTACGATAGCTTCCTCTGCATCTGTGTTGTTGTTGGTCCTTTCTCTCAGCACTGCATTTGCACTGCACCTCCTCTCATCATGTTGCATCATACTGCCCACTACTACACTGCAACTCAGTTACTGAGAAGTAAGTAACTGATCTCCCAATTTGACCTCCCTGTTGGGCTAGAGACACCCACTAATGCTGAAGCTCCCTTTGCCGTTGACAAGTTCTCCCTCTCTGACCTCTGCGCTGCTGCAACAACTCCTTGCATCTTGCACCGTTGCACACCTCTCTATGTCATCCTGACCTAGTTCAACACTCCTGTGCCTCTCGCACTATTGCAGCCTACTAGCCTCGTGCTGTCTCAGGATTCCTGCACTATAGCTCTCTCTACCGCTCCATCTGCACCCGTCTCTACCCACTCAGCCAGTCCTGCTACTCCTCATCGGGGCTCCCGTAGCTAGGTCTAATCCAAGAGGTTGGGTATCGCTAGGATCCTGCCCCTCATCGCCTGTAGTCCATCTGACTATAGCTCGATGTCTCCCTACTTCTGCTCAAGTGGCGTGTGCCTAAGTTACCAGAAAACGGATACGGGTATGGGGTTTGAAACGGATACGGCAAATTTTCAAAAAATCTGGATACGATACGGCAGGAAACGGCACACACACACACACACACATATATATATATATATATATATATTAAAAATAAAAATTTCATATTACCATTCATGAATCATATTTCAAAATCTAGATTATCATCTATGATCTATCATGATTCATCATCATCAATTCAACATATGCCAGAGGATAGGACAAATCATCAGTTGCATGACACATCCCAGTGGTGAATATCTTGAAAAATATTTGTTTCATGCTTTAGAAGAGCCAACGAAACCCTGTCCAAATATCATAGCAATGAGCAGATTTCATTTCTTTGTTCATGTTTTGAAATGATGAAATTTTGTTTATCAGGCCTGGAGTTGAGATTGAGGAAACCATGGTGTTAATGTCTAAAAGAGTTATCCCAACATTATTTTTCGCAAGTTGGGAAGTAGTGCTACAGTCTGTAACACAAGGATAACTCCAAATTGTCAATCAGACAATTTAGACCAAGTGATTTCTTGCATAATAGAACTACAATAACCCATTGGCCCTCGACAGTAAGAAGACATTGAAGCAAAAAAATAAACAAATGAGGGAGTTTTCCTTCTTTTGGCTTTATTGCCCTGTGAAAAAAATTTCAATTCAGAATATACACTTCCTCCAGAATTCAAGGAAGAAAAAGATTAAATTGGAAAAGAGGGCAACGAAGAATGCAGGGAATGAGAACTCGGACTAACATAGATTTTGTGAGCCTGTACAGTGTATGAAAAAAACTATGGGGGATAACCGAAGCACAAATACATAAGTTTTAGGCAGCCATTTGTTGCTCATCGATACAATTCTATCCTTCATTTTAAAATTAATTAAAAATTCTGCTTAACAATTGCAGCAATTTCAGTCAAAATGCACTAATCATTGATACTGTGGTAAATCAGAGTTATTATTTGGTATAAAGTTCATGCTGACATCCTCCTCTTTAGCTATACTACAACAGCACACGGAATTGGTTGTGTGCATACCATGTTTGTCTAATGTCAACATCTCCTACAACCAAGACAAATTTCCTATACCTAATAGATATAGTGTTTGTCTACAGCACATGTGACTAAGAAAAAGCCCGACTCTCTTTGGTACTACATGCCATTTTTCTGAACTCAAACATTAAGTAATCAATTACAGCATGAAATACCAAAACCTTCTGTCATTATTGAAGCATCTCGACGGCGGCTTAAGTTCTCAATGCAGCAGCAAGTAAACGGCGGGTTATAACTTATGAATAAGGCAGCAGCATGAGCAAATAGCTTAGGTAAGTTAGGTTTAGTAATGTGTATATTATATAAGTTAGTTGTGCAGCCAATTTTCAATTTTAAGTTTGTTGTTCCCGGCGGGCAGACTTCAAAACCGTATTTTTGCTGTAAAACGTTTAAAATTTTTCCAAATACGTTTTAGAATTTCAGAAAACGTTTTCAAATTTCTAAAACGGCACCTTTTTTCTACAAAAACGCCGTCTGGAAAAAACGTCCCATATCCAAAAACAAAAAACGGCACCAAAACGTTTTTCTGGCGTTTTTCCGGCGTTTCGTTCCAGGATCCGTATCTGAAACGGGAAAACGTCGTTTTGGGGGTTAGGGTAGCCGTTTCCGGCAACTTAGGCGTGTGCGCACTCATGGCACAGTCATCGTTTGTCAAAACTTCCTTCTCTGCCCATGTTGGCGCTGCCTTAGTCTCAGAAGACTCTCCCTTACTCTTCTTCCTTGGACACTGGGTCGCATAATGACCCAGCTCCCCACAGTGGAAGCACTTGATCTTGGAGAGATCTTTCTTCTTCCGCTTCTCCTGCTTTCCCTCAGATGCTAGGGCCACATCTTCCTCCTCCTGCTTGACTTTGATCCCCTTGCTGCTGCTACCCGTCTTCGACTGTCGTCTGATCTCTTCCTGGCGAAGAGCTGCCCACATCTCGTCCCAAGGTGGAAGTGTCCCTCTGCCCAGTATACTCTGGACAAACACTTCCCAGTCTTCTGAGACAACATTCAAGGTTGTCCTCACCATTAGCTCCTGATCCGGTGTCACCCCTATAGCAGTCAACTAATCTCGGATCTCATTTAGTCCTCCGAGGAAGGTGTCAATCGATTGTCCCTTCTTCATCTGATACGACCTCATCTGATTCTCGAACAACATTCTTCTCTGCATAGAAGTATGCTGATACAGCTTCTTGAGAGCCTCCCACATCTCAAATGTCGTTTCCTTCTTGGCTATATGTGGTACCACATGATCCTTGACCCCGTCAAGGATAATGCACTTGGCCCTCGCCATCACCTCCTCGTACCTGTCATTATCACTGGGGTCGACTGGGACAGCTATTACCTTCAAGGCAAAGTTCTTGACACGATTCCTGTCAAGCACTGATTTCCAGATTGCGAAGTTCGATGCTCCATCCAGTCTATCCTGGTCTCTTACCCCGTGTAGTGCCATGATGCTCCTCTACTTCCCTCCTGGAAGTTCTCTGTTCGACTCCTCTAAGTCTCTACTTCCCGTCTGGAAGTTCTCTTCTGGACTCCCTCTGAGTCATGATTTCCCTCCTGGAAATCCTTCTGCCGCTTGTCGAGATGCCCCCTACTCTGATCATCTTGTGCAACTGCATTGCTAATCCAAGTTCCTTGATAACAACTCCTCTGGCCCTGCTCTGTCAGGTACTGTTCTGACTACAGTACCTCACTAGCTCCACTCTGCAATATTCTTGCAGCCTTCTAGACCCCAGCAACTGCCTCTTTGTGAACTGCGTCAGCCCCTCTCTGCCTCACGCTGGCTCTGCGTCACCCCAGATGGATTTGCGTCAACCCTGGGATCCCCTGCGTCAGCCCTCTGGTCCTCTGCGTCAGCAACACTGGCCTCTCTGGTGCTCTACGCAGCACTTAGCTTCCTCTGTGTGGCCCTGGCTGGCTCAGCGTCACAGTGCTTGGCTTCTATGTTGCTAGAAACAGCTTCTG